>JAVKOQ010000635.1:0-22290 GCA_031835245.1 Balamuthia mandrillaris
AAAAGAAGGCCGGAGTGTTGCAGATAGACTATCGCAAGCGGCGGTTGCATTACGGACGCAAAGGGCAGGTCCTCCATTCGTTCTCGTATAACCTGCTGTCTAGGATAACGTTGGCCGAGGAGGATGAGGAAGAAGGAAACAGCGCCTTGGATGAACCTGCATTTCGGCCACGACAATCAAGGGGACACACAATCCGTTTCATCATCTGCTTCAAATGTAGCCGACGTGGAAGCGGAACAACAATCATCCATTGCATTGGCCAAGCAACGGGTGGAGGCACTGGCCGACGTGGAGGCCGTTTTGCGGCATGCTCTCCTGGAAGAAGACCCCAGCCTTCGCAAAGAACTCGTACAGTGGCTCGCCGCTTCCTTTTCCGTGCTAGATGAGGATGCTGCCCTACCAACAGACGACAAGGCTGATTGCATCCTTCGCTACTTCGGACGGGAACCGCACGTGGAAGTTCCTCCAAAAAGAGAGACAGAGGGCGCCGTCACCTTCACCAAACACAACAACAGCAGCTTCTTTCTGCCAGGGGCTGGGTACTCTCCTAGCTACACCGAAGCCCTTCTGCGGCTTCTATGCCGCAACCGAGCCCCTCAAGTGGTGGAGGAACTGCTGGCCCTAAAGCATGGACAATCCTCCGTATCGCCAATCGTGGCAGCTCACGTTCGCTCCAAATTCTCACGTCTGGACGTAGTGGCCACCATCCACAATTTCCTTCCCCAACGCGGAATATATTAGCACGCACAAGACCGGTGGCCGCAACCATCCACTAACTTAGGTACCATTATAGCAGTCTCCCCCGCGGTGTTCCCACTTATTTGTTGTCATATTTGAGTACGGTTATGCAGCGGAATGAGTGCTAATGGACGGCGATAACCGCTGGCTGCATGCGGCCGATGCCGCTTACAGTGGAGGAACTAATATAGTCTGACCAGAAGTAAGATAACCCCGGTGCTCAAAGAAATTGTGGCCAAAGAGTATGGTTACACCTGTCCGGAACGTTGTTGCGAGAACTTGTCAAAGATCCCATTGGCCTGCTCATAAACTCCTGTGCGACCTAAAGACCCCTGATTCATCCTGAAGGAGCAGCAGCAGAAACAGAAGAAGAAGAAGAAGAAGAAGAAGAAGAAGAAGAAGAAGAAGAACAACAAGAAGAACAAGAAGAAGAAGAAGAAGAAGAAGAAGAAGAAGAAGAAGAAGAAGAAGAAGAAGAAGAAGAAGAACAAGAAGAAGAAGAAGAAGAAGAAAAAAAAGAAGAAGAAGAAGAAGAAGAAAAGAAAAGAAGAAGAAGAACAAGAAGAAGAAGAACAAGAACAAGAACAAGAACACATCACCGTTTGTAAGTAATGTAAAAACACGCTACCCTTTTACAATTCCTTTTCTTTGTGATCACCCTCTGTTTTCTCCCCTGCATTCTTCATCCTTGCCTCTCCTTGCTCTGTTGCTGTTCAACAAACAGCAAAGTGCGCGTCTTCTTCACTGTGAGAGCGATGGCCACAACCCGCTCCGTTTCCTCCGTTTCCATAAGCTGGGTTTCCAACTGCTGCAACAGCTGGTGGATGGATTCGATGGCTTTGTCCACCATAACTTTGGCCTGTTGCACCTTTCTCCGCTCTTCGTCTCCTCCACTTGCTCCATCTCCTCCTTCCATCTCACTTCTTCCTGCTGCTGAAGTCGTGGAAACAGTGGCAGGAGGTGTCGGCGGATTGAACGCAGATGCCTCTTCTTGCAGGACCGGGGTGACCCAATCTTTGTTGTTGGTGGGAGGGGCAGGGGGTATCGGAAGAGGAGGCAGAGGAGGAAGCTCGCCCAACGCATTCTGTTCAGCATCTCCGTCTTCCGCCCCGCCACCAGCCAAGGCTCTGGCGTATTGGTCCTCTACCTCTTCTTCCGTTGCATTCATGATGCTCTCATCCAGGATGATCGGTTGATACACTTTCTTTCTCTGCAATGATGAACACTCATTGAGGACCCCAGAGAACGAATGAAAGAAAGACACCATGCACCATACCGGAAAGAGAACTTCCAAGTCAGACTCGAGCAATTGTTGCACCACGGAGAGAATCTTGGGGGAATGAGCCATAGTCTCCAAAGTTTCAACCTCTGGCCGCAGAAAGATAGGAGCAAAGTGTCGAGCAAGCGTTTCGGCGGAGCATCCATTGGAGGCACTCTCCTGCAATGCCCTCAGGAGAAAGCGGAGGAGGACCTCCAAAAACTTTTTGGAGAGAGGAGGAAGCTCCTCCACGACTTGACTGAAGTGTAGATCTCTGTGGGACTTGACTTCTATGTCTGAACTGTTGTGTTAACGAAAGCAAGAAGAACGAGGGGAGCGAGGAGAGACGAAAGGCAAGTCCGCACCGCAGCCATCTAAAAAACTATTATAGAGACGAAAGGAGAGAAGCGGTTGCGGTAGCTCCCGCAAATAAATCTTGAGGAGCGCCAACAACAGACATGGATCAGTCACTTCTTCCCACCGAAAGGCTTCACCTTACAAGTTATCAAAATAGCGACATCAGAAGAAAAGGGAATGGAGAGAGAAAGGAGCGCTGACTGGAAACCTTTGTCCAGGATATACTTGAGGTCTCGCAAATCTTTCATGTTTGCTTTGCCGGGTACAAAGAGTCCAGCGCTTGTGACTTGAGGGAAAAAAAGAGTTAGAACGAAAGGGAAACGGCGAGGGATGAGATCTCAAGAACGGGTCATCAGTACGGTGTGGGTGTAGTTTGGAAAGTATTTGCGAGACCACGGATGGAATGCCCTTGCCTTCCTCATCTCGCTGGGATTGCGGGAGGCATTCGGCAGCCACCCCAAAGAGCTTGCCTTTGTTCTCCATTTCTCTCCTACTTTTTTTGTTCCATCCAACATTAATTAATAGCCCATAAAGTGCCAAACGTCTCTCCCTCCCCCAAAACGCATGCGCCTCCACCCCTGTTTATTTTAGCGGGGGAACCTTCCGAGCGGCGAGACGATAGGGGGCAATCCAAGTCTGTTGACCGCACCAGCACCTGAATAATTATCGCGAAAATTATTCAGGTGGGTCGAAAAGAACGACAAACCCCAAGCAAGCAAGCAAGGAAGAACAAGGCGCAGACCCAAAAAAAAAAAAGGGGGGGGAGGGGGGCGTGAACGGAACTACCCCCACTTACGCTACCATCCATCAAAAAAAAAAAAAAGACAAGGGGAGGTGGGAACACTCAACTTCTGCTATTGTCGTCCTTCCTTAGACACGACAAATCAAAAAAGAGGCTTGCAACAAAAAAATTCTAGAAAAGAGAGGGAAAAGAGCTTCGACTGCCGCCTTCGACCGGTTGATTCGCTGCAACAATCTTTAGGGAATGCTATCCGGAGGGAGAACCCGACAGGACGAAGAAGGAAGTGTTTCACAATTGGAGGGAGGCAGCGCGGCTGAAGGCCACGAAACACGACTCAGACGACGGCCCCAAGCGCCCCCTCCTGCTCCTCCTTCTGCGTTTGCTCCTCCTTCCTCTTCTCTGAGCTCAACGGACAGAAGGATGGAACTTCGCCGCGCTCTTTCCAGCCTAGAAGTGACGGCGGCAGCTCCTTCCGCCTCTACTGGCGGTTGGACCAACGCCTCACGACTGCAACACCAGCCTCAGCTACCTCAAGAGGAAGTGGAAGCAGCGCAGAGGGAGCATGCTCTCGACCTGCCTCCTACTCAACCGCTGCCATCGTACAGTCGACCACAAAGAGCGACCCATAAAAAGGTTTCGCAGTCAACACGAGGCTTCTCTTCCGTCCGTCTTGATGAATATTCTTCTACTTCGCAAGCTACCGCGAGTACCAGTTCTGGCTTTACGCCTCCTCCTCTTCGTTACTCAACGTCGACGTTGGTTTCACCGCGGTGGAGGCCCGATAAAGAAGTGAAAGAGTGTCAGTCTTGCGGTGTTAAATTTGGAGTCCGAAAACGAAAGGTTCTCTCTCTCTCTCTCTCTCTCTGCTCTCTGCTCTCTGCCCCCTGCTCTCTGCTCTCTGCTCTCTCCTCTCTGCTCTCTGCTCTGCTCTCCTCTCTCTGCGTACTCATTTGCGTGTTGATGTTAAAAATTATTCTCTTTAGCACCACTGTCGTGTTTGTGGAGGTACTTCCTTTCTATCCTCTCCCTTCCATTATTCTTTGCTCTTTGCCGTTTTCTATTTAGTTACTTATATATGTGTATACTCAAGATATATTCTGCGAGGAGTGTAGCTGCTATTCTCTCCCATTGGGTGGCCAGAGAAAATCGGCCCAAGCTGTTCGTGCATGTAGGGTTTGTTATAACATAGCAATGGGGAGCGATCAGCCGCTCGAAGTTGGGCAACAAAGAAAAAAGGCGGTGATGCCCTCTTCCGACAATATCACCACTGATGACGAAAGCAACAACAACAACGGAGTTACTACCACCACCGCTAATAGCAACAACCATTCCGCAAGTGCCTCAGAAACAAGCCACGTCGACTCTCCCAGAACAGCGAAACTCAAAGAAATGGCAGCCCAGCGCAAACGGTTGAAGCACGTGCCTCCTCCTGAAGAGGTATTAAAGACGAAAGAGGTTCCTCAAGAAATCCCAGAGTGGGCTCTGCGAAGGATGAAAGAGTTGGAAGCCAAGGCACAGGAGGAGGCCGAGAAAAAGAAGGGCGATTCGGAGCAGATGAAAAAAAGGAGCGCTCGTAGGCAAGTGGCTGCGGAGATTCTCAACACAGAAAGGACGTATGTCGGCAACATGCGATGCGTCGTAGAAAACCTCGTCAATCCCCTCAAGTATGGAGAGAGTCGTGGCATCTTGACGGAAGAACAGATCGAAGGCGTGTTTCTCAACATCGAGCAATTGTTGGAGCATCACAC
Source organism: Balamuthia mandrillaris (assembly GCA_031835245.1). Lineage (NCBI taxonomy): Eukaryota > Discosea > Longamoebia > Balamuthiidae > Balamuthia > Balamuthia mandrillaris. The sequence continues at coordinate 4,844 of JAVKOQ010000635.1, forward strand.
CGGCTTTCTCTCACTTTTGGAGCAACGCATCACTAATTGGACTGATCAGTCTACCGTAGCTGACATTTTTCTGGACTACGTAACATTTCTTTGTTTATTTGTTTATTTGTTTATTTGTTTATTTGTTTTTTGTTTTGTTTTTTGTTTATTTGTTTTTGTTTTTTGTTTTGTTTTGTTTTGTTTTGTTTTGTTTTGTTTTGTTTTGTTTTGTTTTGTTTTGTTTTGTTTTGTTTTGTTTTGTTTTGTTTTGTTTTGTTTTTTGTTATGCAATTGCACATCTTAACCTTCTTTTTTTCCAACAACAACAGTCAGACTTCTTGATGGATTATGAAGGCTACCTTAAAGACTTTCCCTCAAGCCAGGTTATGACGCTCTTTCTTACAGGCAACAACGCCGCTTTCCGAGAAACAAAACAGGTATGCCCATCCCTCCACCTCGTCTGTAAGCAGAAGTGTTCTGATCTGCATGGCGTTGCTTAGCAATTTGAGGCTGGTCAATTAGTGGCGTCAGGATTGCCTTTGGAAGCTTTTCTCATCCAACCCGTTCAGCGTTTACCAAGATATCTGCTCTTGCTCAAAGTACTGCTTTCCCTCTATGTGTCTCCTCTTCTTTTTCTGTCTTCGTCGTTCTCTTCTTCTCTCATTCCTTTAATAGTTGACATATTTTTTTCTGTCTTTGTTGGTTGACATATTTTTTCCTTGGTAAAATGTTAAAAGGAAATGTGCCGCTATTCGGAAGATGAGCAGGACTTGAAGGAAACAAAAAATGCTCATAAGAAGCTCAAAGGCATGCTTGCTGAGCTTAACAGTGGTATTGATAAGGATGGCTCCAACATGAAAAAATTATTATCCGTTGAAGAAAGTTTAAGCGACTATCTACCTTGTGTACGCTCTTTCACATCCATTCTCATCAAAACCAAATTGTCTCACGATAACCTTTTCTCTCTCTCTCTCTCTCTCCTTTTAGTCTTTATATCATCCACAACGCAGATTTATAAGAGAAGCCACGATGGGATGGCAACTGCATCTGCCAGAGATAGATGACCTGCAAACGGATGAAAATCCGATTGGGAGCATCGTTATAGATGGCTTTAGGTCCGCGCAGAAGCACACATTTTTCCTCTTTGATGATTTGTTGGTTTGCTGCAGCGGCATTCCCATCGACACCTTTGAAAACCAACAAGCAGAACGAGAGAAACGATTGCAACAACAGAAACTAGCCAACGAACGAGAGAAAGAAAAAGAGAAGGCAGAGAAAAATGCAGAGAAACAGAACAGCAACAGCAGCAAAGAAATGCTGGAGGTCACCTCTCAAAAGAATGCCGCGACAACAACGGCAACAACAGCGACCACAGCTACGAGCAGCTCGGACATTAATGCAGGCATTGCTGCTTCTTCCGAAGCAAACGACTCTACCAGTGATACATCAGAGGGAGGTGGTGGTAGCAGTGCTGAACAAACAGCAGCGTCATCTACGATGGGCAGTGGCGATGAAGCAATGAGCAGCAACAGGAAACGGCCAGCAGCAGGAAAGATGCCAAGGCTGGGGGATAGTGCTGCTGATCTGCATGACCTTGTTGTCCCATTCGCTGTTGTTTTGCCTCTTCCGGAGGTTCTTGCTGTTAATGATGGCACAGGCAAAATACAGTCGTCCCAACAACAACAACATCAGCAGCAACAAGGCGCCTCTTCCGCTTCAACTGCGACTCCTTCCTCTCTTCCTTCTTATGCTTCTTCTTCATCTCTGAACCCTTCAGAAACCTCCATAGAACAACAAAGTTATGAACAAGTGGAATCCTCTGTGGCTACTTCTTTAATAAGCCCGCGTCTTCGTCGAGATTCATTCACTTCCGCTTCTTCTTCAGCTACACGACCACTCTCAGTGCTGCTGCGAGAAGGATTGAGCATAGACGTGGACGTGGATGACCGGCGGCGAAGCGTTATGATCTCTTCTTCTCCCGACACGCTCCATCACCAGTTTTCCAGCGTCTCTGTCAACAACCAGAACCACAACCACAACGAGTACCAACATAGTCCTTCCAATCTATCCCATTCCACTAGCGGTCCTCTCCCTTCCTCACCTGAAGCTACCACCACCTCTTCCTTATCCTTCTCTTCCTCTGGCCCTCTTCCTCCAACATCTTCAATAGCAACGGCAACAGTAACAGCAAAAGAAGGGGATCTCTCCTCCTCCAATCCTCCTCCTTCTTCCAGTGTACCACGTGCTATGCCACAATCAGTGTCGCGGACGGCTTCGGCCGATAACTTTGCTTCATCTTCTTCTGCATCTTCCTCACCAAACCCTGGAATTCCTGCCACAGGTGCTGCATCAGTGGTCAGCAGCGGCTTTACCTTGACCTTCCACCTCCAAACCAAGGACGCGTGTTGGAATCTCATTGCGCCATCACCGGAGGAGAAGGAGGCATGGTTGCAGGATCTCAACCGATTGCTTCAGAGACAGCAACCAGAGAAGGAGCCTCTTCTGGACTGAACCCTGGGGGAAGGGGTGGGAGGGTGGGGAGGGGAGTAGAGTAGGGGAGGGGAGGGTGGAGGTGCTTTTTTCTTTTTTGTAATTTTTCGAGGTCAATTTTTGGACAAGTTGTGTTGGTTGGATTCACCAATCAACTATCAAATATTTGAAAAATTGAGATCGTGGTGCCCAGGGTGGCGAATCACCAAACAAAAACACGACCCCCCGAAGGTTTCCTAATACAAATGATTAGGGGGAGGGGGCAACAGCACACCAAAAAACCCAGCCAGCCACTGCAACAACCAAAACCCAGCAAAAAAAAAAAGGGTACCACCCACCCAGCCAGTGCTGCTGTTTGTATTCGTCAGTGGAACGACCACCAAGAGGGGACAGCTGGGATTGCTGGTTGTAGTAGTGATAGTTTGGGAGGGTTTTTCTCCTCTCTCTCTCTCCCTCTCTCTCACCCACCAACCCCAAAAGCTTTTGACCCAGCCAACCTTTGTCACTTTAAATTTTTGTTTTTTCCTCTATTATATTTTGGGTAGTATTACTTTTTTAAACTCGTTTGTGGTGGAGGGTAGAAGCTTAGAGAATGCAACGAAGAACCAACTCTCCATCCACTCGAGCCAGGGCCTCTCTTCCCTCTGCTCTTCCTCCGCTTACTTATGCCTCTCATTCTCCTCTCTCTGCTTCCACTTCTTCCGCCCCTTCCGTTTCTTTCGTGCCAAGCACCTCAGCTGCCTATTCTTGTTCTTCTTCTTCTTCTTCTTCTTCTGCCCCTTCTTCTTCTTCTTCTTCTTCTGCCCTGGAAAGCGAAGACCTCTTCAACTCGGTAGTAGAGATTTGCAAAGCCATCTTGGTGGACGCGACGGCTCTCGTCGAGGAGCTCAACCGGAAAGGGCAGGTGCCAGGATATATCCTCGACGCCCCGGCTCTCTTTGAGCGGGCGAAGAGGACCACCAAGGCTGCCTTGGCGTTGGTCAAAATCATCAATGCCCAGCAGCAAAAGACCAACGCGTTTGGCTCTGCCGCTGTGATTGGCTCTCATATGACGCTTCGCCGCAGCCGCACGCAGTCCATGAACTCTCTTTCTTCTAGTACGCCTGCTCCTCCTTTCTTGGTCAACATATGTTAAACGCTGACCTCGTTAACCCTTTGAAAGAATTGCAAGCCTCCGTTGCACAACTTATTCGTAAAACAACAGATTCTATCAAAGCTTCCGCTCCTGTCTCGGAATCAGGTACTTCTTGTTCTTGTTGTCGCCCCCCCCCCCCCCCTTCTTCTTCTTCTTCTTCTTCTTCTTCTTTTTCTTCTTCTTCTTCTTTATTATTATTGTTAGTCTTCTTCTTCTCTGATTTCTTTCCTGGGCAAAACCTTATGAATGTTGTGACTTCACAAAAGAGTTATCGCACATCATGCGTGTTGTTACGGAAACCATACGTGAGGTTCTACAAGAAGCTGTTAAATGGCGACAATTGGACGAGGAGCAACCAAAACCCGCACAGCCGCGAGATCTAAACGAACAAGTTCAGCAGATTGCTGGCAACTGCGTCTCCTCGGGTGAGAAACAACCCTCCTATTCTCTTTCTTCTCATTCTGACGTAGCTTGTTGAACACACAGTAAAAGCGTTAGTTCAAGCAGCAACGGGCATGAAGGGCGACGTAGCCTTCTCGCAAACAGCAAGAACCACGCTCAACCACTTAAATGCATTAGTAGAGATTACTAAAGAAGCAGGTCTTCAAGATGATGAGTATTTGCTCCGCGAAGTAACGTACGACTTGCTGGCGGCAGCCAAAGCTCGGTTTGAAGGGATGGATAGCAGCGGCAAGGATCTAGATCAAACGATAACTAACATTGTTGCGGCCATTCGGTCCTTACTCATTGCTGTTCCAGAGGTGATTGAGCGCAAGCAGAAAGCTGTTAACCCAAGAGCTTCCACCATTCTTGCCCAATCCCAAATCGAGCAACAGCAACAAGAAGACATTACAGGGTCAGATGAAGAACAACGTGGTACCATTTTCCAGCCGTTTTGCCTCTTGCTCTCTTTCTCTTTTCTTCTTACACACATTTCTCTGCCCATCCTTTCCTTTCTCTCTCGCTAACTCATGCTCGTTACCTAGCTAAGCGAGAACGAATGCGAGCGGCTTCAGTTAAAGAGATGATGGACTCTGAAACTGTGTATTATACGCAGCTGCGCACGTTGATGTTCTCGTTTGTGGATCCACTTGTGAATGGGGCTCACGAAGTTGTCAACGACAAGACTATCAGCTCTCTGTTCGATAGCCTCCAACGAATTACTCAACTCACAAAAGAAATATTGTACGTGCTTATGCTCTCTTTTTATCTTTCTTCTCTCTCTCTCTCTCTCTTTCTCTCATCTTCTCCTCAGTTTAAGGCACAATAACTACTGCATACACTAAAAAATTACAATTTTAAAAAAACAGGACAGAGTTAAAAAAAGTACTTGAAACTACAGGCAAAGTGGGCGAAGTGTTTGTTAAGCGGGCCGCACTCCTCAAAATGTACAGTTCCTTCATCAACACGTACGACGCAGCATCAGAAAAGTTGACGGAGGCGAGGCAGAAGAACTCAGAGCTAAATGAAACCATCCAAAAGTTTTGCTCCTCCAACGGAGTGGCAGATATATCGTTCTACCTCATCCTGCCCATCCAACGACTGCCTCGCTATGAGATGCTTATCTCCGGTATTCTCAAGTACACCGCTGAGAGCCATCCCGACATGGAGAACTTGCAGACAGCCTTCGAGATGGTCAAAGGGGTAAACAACCACATCAACGAGAAGAAGAGAGAGCAGGAGAACAGGGAGAAAATCTTTGCCATCCAAAACAGCCTCATTCTGCCTGCCGGAAAGGAAGACATTCAGCTCTACGTGAAAGGTCGTCTCTTCATTCGGGAAGGAGCCGTAGATGACTCAGCAAACCAGAGGAAACGGACCACCAACTATTACTTTATGTTCAACGACATTTTGGTTAAGACCGAATTAGACAAGAGGAAAAGTCGAAGGGCTTCTTCGCCTGGCTCCAGCACCAGCAGCGGAGGCTATCAAGGAAGAGTCTACCAATTCGTGGAGATTCTGCCTTTCTCTGGCATCTCTCTTCATGATGTACATTCAGAGGATGAGCTGTCTAACGTGTTTGCGATCAGCGTGGATGATGAGACCAGAAGGTTTTTGTTGGAGGTGCAAGGCAAGGCGGATAAGAGGAAGAGCAAGAGTCTGGATCCTAAGAAGGTGGAGAAGGAACGGATGAAGAATTGGAGGTTCTTCCACTGTATCTCTGCTAACGAGAAACAGGTAAGTGAAATACTGTCGCCCCAACATTCATATTGTGAGTTTACTCACTTTGGGTGATTTTTAATCCATCAGATTTGGATGAAGAGCATCGGAGACAGTATTAATGTCAACAAGCTTATGGCCAAGACCGAGAATGGCTCTGCAAGTTGAAACAGTTTCTTCCTTGTTTTGTTTTTTGTATTTGTTATTAATAGCAACAAACGAAAGGTTGAGACCTTGTGAACGTACAGCAGAGAGGAGATAAGAGAAGAGAACGACAAAGAAGAGAGAGAGAGAGAGAGAGAGAGAGAGAGAGAAAGAGAGAGAAGAAAGCTAAATGCTGTCTGTTATTTGGGGTTTTGAGGAGGAAGCATAGAATTGCTTCCGTAAACAGGGGGAGGCAAAAAGGAAGAAGAAGCAAAAAATGGAAGTTGTGCTCCTCCACCCGGCGGAGGAGCCAGTTGAGAAAATGGGGGAAGAGAGACTTGGCGCAAAGTGGGTACAGAGGAAGAAGAGGAAGGGTTGTGATTGCGAAGGAAAGGGTCAGGATTGGAGGTTGCTGAATGGGCAATTGGAGCAAGTGGACGAGAAAAGGAGGAAGAAGAGGTCGGAGGAGAGTTATCAATGTCGTGAAAGGCGGCGTATGCTAAAGCAGAAACCCCTGCCAATTGAGGAGGAGAGGAGAAAGAGGCCTCTGGCCGATAATAAGAAGGAGTGTTGGATGAAGTAGGAGAAAAGGAAGAAGGAGCAAAAGAGGTTGAGGCAGATGAAGAGGAAGAGGAGGTTGAGGAAGTAGAGGAGGATGAAGAAGACGAGGAAGAAAGTTGTTGAGGGGTAGTTGTATGCTCTACAGTTGTCCAAGATTGAAGCTCCCTCTCAGGGGAATGTTTCCTTCTTCGCCGCTTTCTGGCAGTAGGATCTAAACCAGGAGCAAGATGGTTGTGTTTTCCCTCGTATGTGTTAATGATTACATTCCCGTTTCGTTCTACCTGTTTCTTCACTGGGCAATTCTTCTCCGTGCACTTATAATAACTTCTGGGATTTGTGCTACCTTTCACGTTTTTCTGTCCGTACTTGCGCCAATGATACCCATCATCAAGATAGTCAACTCCCACTTTGGTTTCTATTACTAGTCTCGGGTTTGCGGCCGATGTGGTCGAAAGGCGATTTTTGTTCCTGTCCTCTGATGACCGGTCTCCTTCATCTTCGTTAGTGTCCTCATCATGATCACCATCGTTGCGACCACGAGAAGAAGAGCCAGTGGTACTAGTACTGCCTCGTTTATGTTTGCCTACAGTACCCTCACAGTCTGTTCTCTGCGTATGAGGTGTGGTAAAAGAAAACGAGGTCAAGTCAGATAGAGACAGAAGAATAAAGGTTTGAAAAAGCAATCTAACCCCTAAAAATTCAGAGAGAACAGAGTTCTTGAAGGTAAGCTGGTCCTGAGCGTTAAGGCGAGTGACCTGTGGCATGTCATGGCTGTGCTCTCCCTTATAGGTTGTATGATACACCGTTTTGCCACTCTTATCTAACACAGCCTCCACCTGCTTCTTCACTTGGCAGCCGGGGTGGGTGCACTTGTAATAGCTGCGAGGAAATTGGCTGCCTTTCACTGACTTGCGTCCGTATTTCCTCCATCGAAAACCATCGTCTTCCGAAGCTGCCTCTCCTTTGCTTTCCGTGTTACGTCCTTCTTCAGAAGTAGAGGATACAGCGTGGTTCACTCGTGTTGACAATGAGGATGATGGACGCTCTCCATCTATCAACGTTCTATTGTTGTTGTTGTTGTTCGCTTCTCCTTGTTGCAAACTTTTTGAAGAGAACTTTTGCGTTGTGCTAATCGATCCTCTGCTTTCTACTACCTTGGCTTCCTCTTCACCTTCTTCACTATCTGTTTCGTCTTCTTCACTTTCTTCGTCTTTGGATTGCAAAATTGATGAAATACTTGATTTGTTTGCTGGAGTTGTTGTAGTCAGCCGTGGGCTCGAAACCTCTTTGCTGGCTGCTGCTGCAGGTGGGAGTTTTTCTCCTCCCCTGTCTATGTCAGCGGCTGCATCTATCAACGAGCGAGGTGTTTGTTGTGTGTCCAACGGGAACTACCAACAACGGGAAGAAGAAGTTAAGCGATTGGAAGAATCGATCGCATGTTTTTAACCAAAAAAAAAGTGAAAGTGAAAGCCGGCATACATACCCTCGAGCTTATCACAGGAGCAGAATAGGAACTAGAAGGAGCCGAATTGGTGGCGGCAGCGCTGGTGCTCTGGGAGTGGGAAGACACCGTCCCCATTATTTACCGTTCTTGTGGCACTACCGCTTCTCCTTCTTCTCCTTCTTCTTCTCTTCGTTTTAACGCCGGTTTTTGTCGGGTCGACAAATTTCCATGTTTGACGTAGCCTGACACGTCATTGGGGATCTGGAAAGAAACTCGCATGAAATTTCATAATACCATTTACAGTCAACTATTTCTATTTTTGGCAAATTAAAAAATGATTACAAAACAAATTAAAAAAAGGCAGAAAAAAAGAAGAAACCAAAACCTCACCCGCTGCTGTCGCCTTTCTCCAACTCGGCCAAGTACCACATCCACCGCGCTTTCGTGGCTGGGTAGACCAACGCCAACTCCTCCATGGCGAGCAGCTGGGCACGCAGCAGGTCGTAGCGTTTGCTCCGAAGGAACAAGCCAGGGATGAGCTCGAGGGTATCCTTGTGAGCCCAAAAGCCGAACATCCGAAATTCAGGAGTCTGGGACATGGACAAGAATTTGAGCGCGCCCTCCAAAGCTTCATCCCTTCTGTCCAACCACCATAACAGCTCGCACTTGAGTGCCAGAGGGGTCAGCTGAAGGACCAGCTTAGCCGGGATGGGAAACTTCTCGCTCCGCAGCACGCGCTGCTGCATCTCCATCCAATTCTCTAGAATGGAGAGCAGTTGGGCAAGGCCCTGTCGGGCCTGTGGGGATGGATTCGCTCGGAACATGTCGACGGCGTGCAGCACGTCCCACCGGATCCATACAAAGTCCCAAAGCTTGTACATCACAGGAAGGACGTCCCAGGGAAGATCGCTGATGTCGTTGTATTTGTAGATGCTGAAGCTCATGTCTTCATAGGTCAACTCTTGGTCGTTGTGATCAGCATGTTGTTTGTTGGAGTTGGGTGTGGCTTCTCTAGAGTTGGATGTGGAGGAGGTGGTGGCTCCATTACCAGAAGCAGAGGCGCGTACTGGAGGGGTTGTTACGTTCGGCCGTTCGAGAGAAGCAGAAAAGGAGAGAGGCACAGTTAGCAGTGGTGATAAGGAGCTGTTGGTGCTATTGGTGAGAGTAGAGCTGCGGCTGGCAGGAAAGGCTGAGGAAGAAAAAGAGGGAGAGGAAGAGAGACTCGTTGCAGGAGGTGAAGATGAGCTAGCCCTGTCAAGAAGCTGTCCGATGCGCTGTCGCTGGAAAAGGGCCACCGAGGTGAACTCATGGGCAGGCATGTGGGTGCGTGCTGCGTTGAACTCTTTGCGAAGGAGTCTTTTTTCTTGGGCAGAAGTGCTGGGCAAAAGATGGGCCACGTAGAGCGCCCTCAGGTACTGTTGGTAGTGCACAAAGGTGGACTTTTGGGCACGACGGGCGATGTTAAGGGCTAAGATAGAAAAGTAGGTCAACCTCTCTTCGTCATTGTGCATCCAGGCGTAGTAAGCGAGGCCGGACAATGCGTCCGCTACTGCCAGGTCCGTGCTGTCAAAGAGCTTCTCCAGGTACTCCCGCCCTCGTTCCCAAAAATGCCGAGCAATCTCGTGGCGGCCGTAGCTCAGGGAGCCCAAGCAGAGCACCACGGTGACGCTGAGGGCCAGAGGGTCGGACTCCTCTCTTGCCGAGTCCGTCGCCAGGAAGTAGCGCAGGTAGTCGGTGCTGGTAGCAGCCGGATGGATAGGGCAACAGTACCATAGCTCTAGAACATACTTCTCGAGGTAGTGCAGCGCCTCCGCCATGAGGTGAAGATGAGACTCGGAGAGAGCAAAAGTGTGGTGGCGCGAAGAATTAGAAGAGGAAGAAGAAATAGAGGAGGAAGCGGAAGAGGCGGATAGTCTACGAGCCCCAGCCGTTATGATCTCTTCTTCTTCCTCCTCATCTTCAGCGTCTTGTGGTTGTTGTTCGAAGGCTATCCTACTCCTTTTTCTAGAGGATGATAGCTGTAACGAGCGCCCTCTTCCGTTAGCTTCGTTCGCGGTTGGCAATAGCGAGGAGGAAGAGGAAGATCGGGAGAGTGGAGATGTTGTTGTGGAGGAAGAAGCAAAAGAAGAGGAGGAAGAAGGATCAACCGAGTTGAGAGAAAAAGAGGAAACAAACGCCGAATATTCGCTTCCGTGTTTGTTTCTCGTCCGCCTCTGCTTTTTCTTGCTCTCACGACTCTCGTGGGCTTTCTGATTTGTTGTGGTTGCTGTTTGTGTGGAAGGCCGTTGTTGTTGCTGTTTGGTTCTTGTCATCTTCCTTTTGGGGGATGCCGTCGTCGGCTGTGCAGGTTTCTGCTGGCTTGCGTTTGGACCGTTGTTGAGGGTAGCCGGCCGTTTGGTGCGTGGTCGCCCCTGTTGTTGTGATTTGTTGCTGGCCTCCCCGTCTTCCCTTCTGCCCATCATCCCCTCTTCCTCTTCCTCGGCTTCTGCCCCTTCAATCAGCCTACTTGTGTAGTTATCCCCACTACCACTTTGCTCCAGTCTCCGATTTTGTTTTTCGGAGTGTCGTTGTTGTACTGCCGCTTTGTTGTTGTTGCTGCTGCTGGGGGTAGAAGAGGCAGAAGAGGCAGAAGAAGGAGAGGGCTGGGGATGCACCAGGTCCCAAACGCTGATACGTTGACCCCCACGCACCCCACCTGCACATTCCAATGAGGACTCGCTGCCGCCCAGCGAGAAGGAAGAGGAGGGAGAGGCCGCGTCGAAGGAAGCACGGGAATCCCTGGCGGCCTTGGCCGACATCGCTTTGCTATCGGTTTATTTGTGTCCGTTTGGGTTGAAGCTTTCCCACCACACACACACAAAAAAACAAACAGAGAGACTCAAGAAAAAAAAGAGAAAAAAACCGACCCGAGAAAAGAACTACCCTCCCAGCAGCGGAAACCGTATGTCTTGCTGTTTGGGGCACACAGCACCGGCAGTGGCGAATTTTTATGGGCTCACAAACAAAAATACAACTGGATTTTTTCCTGTTGCGGAAGGCATTGTGTTTTTGAATACGACCATTTCTTGCGGAGTGGAAATGTTGTCCTAATACAGGCTAATTCGATGCCTAGCGCCCGATAATGCACGGCGCAGCCTAATGTGGCTGATAACGGAATCTCTGTTTTTGGAAGGCGGAGCACCCCAGATATTGATTGGTATCGGAACACTTTTTCCGTCCTCCGCGAGAAACGGTGGCCGTTGCGTCAAAGCGTGTCTAACCGCAGGAGCAGACAAAACCAAGGTAAAAAGTCACGCTATTCCCCCTTTGTCTCTGTGGGAAAATACATGACTCCTCATTACTTATGTCCACCCCGCGGCGCTACAGTTAAAGCGTACTGGCGTGCAAAAGCAGTTCATATCACCCGTTATTTTTTCACGCTGCAGCTGCACCGCTTCCTGTATGACGTAGTGGTAGCGTGGATGGGGACCGGCTTAGATGCATTTCCTTTCCAGGTCATAAAGATGACCGACGGAGTGTACCCACTCTGAGTACTGAACTTTCTAACACACGTCATCGCTGATGTCATAGGACCTTTAAATGGTTAAAGTGACGTCACAAACGGTTGAGTTAACCGTGCTGACGTGTGTTAATTTTAGTTGTCGACTCTTTGTGGCAGTTGCCGTTTTTTTTTTTATTTTTTTTTTCAATAGAAAAAAACAAGCAAAAAAGATTCGATGGCGGAGGCGTTTGTGGAGAGCAGAAACCGCGTTTTTCCTCACGTTCCAACAAAACCCAACATGAGCGTGGTCTTGGTCTTCATCCATGCACTGTTGCAAATTGTGGTTGCTGCCGTGAGCTAGAGAGAACACAAAACAAAACAAACCTCAAAAGAATAGCTTTCTGGCCACTGAAGTACATTGTAACAATTGTAAACGTGATACTTCAACTTCATCCGCGTTTTCTCTGTATTTGCCATATACTTGATGGTAACATTTGGAGCCATTACTGCATATGAGCCAAGTTTGAACTCTCCTTGTATAATGGCCAAACACGTCCAACAGTTCTTGCTCCGTGCTCAGGGTACGCTCTTCCAGTGTCCCAAAAACTGTGGGGTGAAGATGAGCAGCCGCTGTGACAGGAAGCTTTTGCGGCTTACGTCGAATAGCACGTTTGATTGCTGGGCCAAGCGCAGCAAATACTATGTCTGCCACCTTTTCCCAAGGAATCACTAGTGGTGGTCGGGGCGGCCCAACCGCCAATTGAGGTGCCCTCGTTGCCTCCTCTTTGCCTTTCTTCTCATCTTTCCCCCTGCGCCAAGGAGGAGGCAAAGAAGGTTGACTTTTTTACAAAGCTTTCCGCCACTACTACTACACCACTACTACTACTACAGATTGGATTGACTTCTTTCAGCCAAGACGAAAAAGGTCGACAAAAGAAAAGAAGTCGACAAAATGAAAAATCTAAAAAAGAGGAATTTGAGGAATTTAGCGCGGAGTGGCCTTTTTCCTCGAGTCGGCAAGAAATGGTGATGTCATTCCCCACGACCCTTTGCCAAACAGAAAGGGGACAGAGCACCTGGTACCACCATCGCTTCAGGCAGAGGCTCCTCAACAAGGCCAGAAGAGAGACCCAATGTACACCACGGGAGTGCGACCTGGTGGAGTACGTATATTTTCGTTAGCTCCCTCGTTACATCAGCAACTTTTTGCCTGGTCTTTCTTTTCTTTATTTTTGAACTAAAATCCCCCCCCCCTGTTTTCCGTAATGAGCAGGTACCACCTGTTTCCAAACGGGTTTTTGACAAGCACGACAAGGATCACAGCGGGTCTATTGATGAGAAAGAATTCCGAAGTATGTGCTATGACCTGGGCTACCATCTGTCTGACCTCGAATTGAAAATGGCAGTGAAACGGCTTGATATGTACACACCCTCCTATTCCCATTTGTTCCTTTTTTTCGGATGTTATCTTTCTCGCGTTGTCTTGTGCTCTCTTCCCCTCATCTCATCTCTCCTTTGTTTTGAACAGGAACGGAGATGGAGGTATTTCTTATGAGGAGTTCGTGCACTGGTGGAGGACAGATGATCGTTTTAAGATCCTGCAACTTTCGGAGGAGGAACAAGAAAGTCTGGCGTCTTGCGCCAAATACTTTCGCTTCTTCGACAAAGATGACAACGGACAACTTTCACGGGAAGAGTTCAGGTAAGCCGCCACTTGAGGTTCGACATAAACAAAGAAAGAAAGAAAAAAATGAGGAAGAGAACAAAACATACAGGAAGCAATAAGAGAGTGAGCCAGTAAGGCTCAATTCACTCACGAACCCTCTTTCTCTCTTTGTTTTGAGAAGGGCCGTCCATAAGAACTTGGTGGAGAACAACTATACCAGAAAGTCATTCGAGGAGCTCCTCGCTGACCTCGACACGGACAATGACGGTCATGTAAGTTTCAACGAGTATGTGCAGTGGCTCGTTCGCATAGGATCTTTAAAGGTGAGACACTTTTGAGTAACTCAATTTTTTGATGTTTTGGTAGTACTAGCAAAGATGCAAGAAAAAGTAAACTATCTTACCTGGGACAGAAAGAGGCGTTGTGTTTGAGCGTTTAAAACTTATTTCCTTCCTCGATGGTCTTCCTTTTTAGCAAAAGAAACTTGGAACAGGGGCATCCTCTGAAAATGATAGCAAAAAGCCGTTCTTGTTGGACGTCCATGTTACTTTCGGTCCATCTATAGTCCTCTTTGGCTACGCGAGAGAGAGAGAGGGAGAGAGAGAGAGAGAGAGAGAGAGAGAGAGAGAGAGAGATAAGAACAAGGAAAAGAAGTGAAGAAAGTGAGAAGGGGGGTGGTACCACAACAGTCTCGTTGCTCTTTTCAGCAACGGGACTCATTTGGGCAGAGGATTCCTCTTCGCCTTTGACCGGCATTGTTCTTGCTAACAACTTTTTCACCACTGACTCCTTTTTTGTGATACAGCCATTTGATAGAAGTAAGCGGCGAGGTTTGCGATGGAATGAGAGCAGAGAGAAAGAGACCTTTTCCTCTTCAACTTGCTTGTGCAGTCGTTGCTTCCTTCGCATTGCCTTCTCTTCTCTAGCTGTACGTTGTTCGGCTGTCAACTCTTTCGAAGCAGATTTGGCCTCTAATGCGGTATGCAGTGAAACATTGGAGAAAGGCGATGAGAAGAGAAAAGAGAAGAGAGAACATAGAACAGAAGAGAGAGAAGAGCAACCCATGGGCAACGCGAAGAGTGTCTCATGCCCCTTTGCTTCAACGTTCATCATCGCCTTTTGTCTCCTTGTCAGACTCTTTTGAGGCTGATACACGCTCACCTCGTTGTCCTCATCATCGATAGCAACCGTTCCTTCTTCCTCTTCCTCTATTTCCTCTTCGTCTTCTTCCTCCTCTTCTCCTTCGTCTTCGTCTTCCTCCTCCTCTCCTTCCTCTTCGTCTTCTTCCTTGTCCTCCTCTTCCTCCTCTTCAACTTGTATTCGTTTCAGTTTGCGTCGTTTGTTCGGAGCAGCTGTGGTTGAAGTTTTCTGCTTAGCAGCCGTACGACTGCTCTTGCGTGTTTGTGCGCCGCCATTGCCCCTTCGTTTGTTGTTGGAGGATGTGCCACGAGCACTCCTGCGCTTTGCAGCAGCGCCACCGGTGGTGGATCTTGCAGAGGCACGCTTGCGTTTGTCAGCGGCGACGATGGTACTGGTTGGTTGGTCCACTACGTCGTGCACGCTTTGAACGGTACCACCCAGCTTCAGCTTGAGCTTCAACGGGGCTGAGGACGGGCTGATCTTGTCCGACATGTGTTCCTCTTTCTCTTGTTTCTTCTTTTGGTTTGGCCAAATTTTCGAAATTTTAATTGAAATTTTTACGATTATTCTCACAAAACAGGCAAATAAAATGAAAATTTGTTAAAATATCAAAATTTTGAATACTTATACAATAATCTAACCGAAAATAAGGTGATGCGGGATAAAAGTTTAGAATAAAAAGGTAGCGCGCAACGAAAGGGGGAAAGCACAAGAATGAAAAGGCACTGGAAGCAGGTTGACCTTGCCGGCCTTCCGGCTTTGCAAGAATTAGACCCAGAAGAGCTGAAGACGTACACCAAAGATGAGTTAGCTTCTTATTTAGATAGTCAAGGTTCTCCTCTCTCACTCTCGCTCTCTCCCTCTCTCTCGATTTGTGATTGTTTTTACGCCTACAAAAATTTGTGCTCATCGCGTAGCTTTTTGGGGATTTCAAATTGACCTTCTCTTATAATCTTATCCTTGTTTACGCTTCTTCCTTTTAGGCATCATACCAAAGATCTCCAAACCGGAAATGAAGAGGCAGTTACGAACGGTGATCAAGGCGCTGAGGGAAAACAAACTGCACCTCATTGATGAAGTCAGGCAGCAAGCCATGGAATCACATTACAGCAGAGAGCAGACCCCAAACAAAGCGAAGCGAGCCTGCGTCCCCCAAACACCGCAAACACCTGCTTCCCCCTATAATGATGGTACCCGCCTCCCCGTCTCTCTCTCTCTCTCTCTCTCTCTCTCTCTCTCTCAGTCTTCTCGTTCGCTCTTCTATCGTTCTCTCCCCTTGTAGCCATTTTCTTTTTTTTTCTTTCTTTCATTTGTTCGTTGTTGTTTGTAGTAACAATGGAAACAACTACCAACGAATAACAGGCACGATATGCGTGGGGGTCGGCTGCAGAAAGAAAGCCAACAAGGAATGCAGCTTCCAGCGCTGTCGGCGTTGTTGCACGAGCGCTGGCCTGCTATGCCACCAGCACGTGAACGATGTGGTCCGACGGGGCCACGAGTCCGTGCTTTATCACAACAGCCCCATCGTGAAAGCGGGAGCCAACCTCGCTGCTCTCCCTCTAGCAAAGAAAGGCCGAGCTTCATTCGATTCTCCTTCTGCTTCTACTACTTCTGCTTCAAGCGAACATTTCGCTTCTCTCCCATTTGATCTTACTTCTCCATTTATAGCTCCTCCTTCTACTTCCTCTTCATCCTCTTCTTCTGTTCCGTCTTTGTTTCCGCCGCTGCCTTCCTCGACGGATCTTCTATCTCCTTTTACGTCTCTCTCTGGCTTTGCTACTTCACAGTCTTCCACTTCCTCCTTTGCAACAACTCCCGCTTTGGACAACTATCTTCCTTCATCGTCATCATCATCAAGCATTTCGTATATTGCCGGGGTAAACGGAGGAAGAAGTGAAGAGGAAGAGGAGGAAGAGGAGCAGTATGACTCTATTTCACAAATATGCCCTCACTGCTCAGAACGAGTCAGTTCAGTTGGCTCCAACTTTCTGATTCACCTTCGTGACTGTTCTCCTCAACATTTTTCAGACCTTTTACGAGCTGCCCCTGTAAATACCTCCTTGTTCTCCACATCTCCTCTTTCTCCTTCATCTTCATCTGCTGATGCTTCTTTGGACGCTACGGACGGTATTTCTCCCGTGGCAACGGCCAAAGTGCATGCCTTTGAGCGATACTGCGACAACTCCTCCTACCTTAATGATATTTTCTCAACTTCTCCAGCACCTCAACCTTCCTCCTCGGCTTCCAGTTTGTCTTCTACATTTGGCTCTTCTGTAGTTTCTGAGATCTCCTCCAGTGCTTCAGGTTCTTCTCCACTTTCTTCGACGTCATCGTCGTCTTCACCGCCTTCATCGTCGTCATCGTTATCTTCAACGAAGGGCAGTGTCGCTGCTCAACAGCAGCTGGGTAGGTACCTATCGCCTTCGTAGCTTTACACTTTTGTGTTTATACCTTGTCCAACTGACCTTTTCAAGTCACGAGGCAAACGACTACAACCACGAACCACAACAGACTACAAGCCATCCAACAACTTAATGTACGTTTTTCTCTCTCTCTTTTGACTACTTTATCTTCTTTGTTTGCCCCCTCTCAATTTTGGCGCTAACAACAAACAGGCACGTTTATCAAAGCTAGTAGGACCAACAACGCCAGCACTAACAGCGGAGAACTCGATCAAGGGGGCTGATTCGATGTACGCCTTTTCGAAGGTGATGGAGCGGCTTAGTAATTGCACTTCCTTAGAGGTTTCTTTTTCTTTTTCCTTCTTCTTTTGTTTCTGTTTTGCAATAACTTTACTCGACACTAAATTTATTGTTTTGCACCTAAATAATGACAATAGGAAGCAGAGCAATGTAAGCGAACCTTTGTGGAGAAGAACAACGAGGCATGCAGCATGAGCGACCCAATCTCTGACGAAGTGGAAGAGTCCATGCTCCTGCAACAACACTCGACCTTCCGAATCGCTAGGGTGGGGCTTCCGTCCCATCAAGAGCTCTGCCCACCTTCTCCCGCTCATCTTCACTCTTTGTGATAAAAAGATCTTATCTTCCATTCGTTCTCTCTCTCTCTCTCTCTCTCTCTCTGCGTCTCTTCTCTCTCTCTCTCTCTCTCTCTCTCTCCGTCTCTAAAGGAGCTCTGCCTCCGCTTTTTCGGGACGACACGAATAAACACCCTCTCTTTTCAGGACGACACGAATACCAACTAGCAAGGGAAGACAGAAGAAAATGGCGGAGATGGCGCTCTGTAA
>JAVKOQ010000636.1:0-22250 GCA_031835245.1 Balamuthia mandrillaris
AAGGTTAGCTTTTCTCCCTCCTGCCTCCCTCCCTCTGTTTTACTCACTTCTCTTCTTCTTTTGAAGTTAAACAGCTACCACCACCACCTCCTGGCCACGTTACACTCTGCGAACTCAACTGCGAACTGCGTACTCTGCTCCCTTCTCTCCTTCGTCCCTTCACCAACCTCTTCCTTTCCCCCTCTCCTGGCCGCTGCGACACCATTTGTCACTCTGACCTTTTTAATATGTGTGCAAACAGTGAGCACGTCTGGCGAGGACGACGATAGTCTCTCTCGTTATCTCTCCGCTGGTGTACGTTCTAGTCCTTCTCCTTTGTCATCCTCCTGCAGGCAACAACTCATCACTCGCTCTTCTCTCTCTCTCTCGCTCTCTCCTTTCACAAAAAATAGGGAGTGCGCTATCCCTACTTGGTGGTACCACTGCCCCAACAAGAACGGGAGCTAGACGGAGAAGGTGGTGGCATTGGAGGCATCCACAAAGTCGGCAAGCGTGCAACCGGCAGCGGCGCGCTGAAACGGAAACGTAGTGAACCATCAGAAGACGGTCGCCTTTGGCACAGTTTTACAGACGCTGTCTCTGTTCTTCTTCATAACTTTGTGCCGGTACTCTTTTTGTTCTTACATCTTCCTTTTCGCTCGTTTCCAAGTTGTTGGTTGTGATTGTTTGCATATTATTTCATTTTGAAAAGGGAGGTCGGCAACCTCTATCGGTGGACGAGTTAGAGCAAGAAGGAAATGTGGATGGACAAAAAAGAATTAGGGCATTGGCATGGCATCACTACAAACAATTATTTGCTATAGCTGCCGCTGATGGCAGCATTCATCTTTACAATCTTACCGCTGAGAGTGAGTTCTCTCTCTCTCTCTCTCTCTCTTCTTTTTCACTTTGTCTTACAAAGAATTACAACGATTAAAGGGTGGTTGCCGACTTGTCTCCAACACCAATTTCAAACTAAAGTTTACAACATTGCATGGAAGCCACAAGCTGCAAACGTACTGGCTGTAGCCTGCAGGTCTCTCTCTTATATCATATTTACGAGCTGTTACTTACTGTGTTGAATTCAGGCATGGGATTTGTTTGTGGCGGTTGTTCAACAATCGAAACAAGTCATCTCGTGCAAGGAGAAGAGGAGACGGCGACATTTCTCCTGCTGGAGGCTTATTCACAGATACCGTTGGTAGTGTCAGACAAAGCACTTCAACAGCTGCTTGGATGCGCTATCTCTCTTATCCATCGCATGGACCGGTTACAAGCATCGCATGGAGTCCTGATGGACAGTATCTAGCTTCAGGGTCGCCCTCTCATCCAGCGGTCATTGTATGGGATATCGTATTAGGGACGTGCACTCCGCTCAACCGTTTGTCTACGCATGGTATATCGTTGGTGCGGTGGTCGCCCAATCAGTCCTACCTATTTGCTGCTACTACGTACGCACCTATCACTTTTTCTCCGCTCGTGTCTATTCTCTTATAAATCTTTATGTTGGGCTCATTGGCGACAATACCATAGGGGTGGAACTTTCTTTGTGTGGGAGACGAAGACCTGGAATAGTCAAAAATGGACATTTTCTGGGCCTTGTCAGGTGTGTTCTTTGATCTCTCCCTCCCTCCTCTCTCTCTCTCTCTCTCTCTCTCTCTCTGCGCTCCACTCTAATCGCTACCGGCAGAGTGCGGCATGGAGCCCTGACAGCCGATTCTTGCTGGTAAGCGAGAAAGGAGAGAGCACTGTACACATTATTTATTTCAAAGGCTCTCCCCCTGAGATCGGAGGTGCCTACCAAGGCTGCGAGGAGATGGGTCCCTACGAGGTCACGCATCCAAATGGACAGACCGAAATGTACGTTTTTTTTTCCTGTAGTATGTTTTGCATATTCGTTCAGTGACTGTTGTTCTTGTTTACAACCTTTTATTTGTGCTTTAAATATAACAGGGCGGGAGGACCGATAGACCAAATTCATTGGGATCCTTCTGGCGAACGCATTGCCGTTACGTTCCTCAACAGTGGCTCGAAGGTGACGGCCTCAACTTCTTCTACAAATACAAAGACGAAACGAAAATCAACAATGATGGACGTTGTGGACGAGAAAGGCAAAGAGGTAGTAGAGAAGGAAGCCGAGGAGAAAGAAAAGGAAAAGGAAGCGGAACCAGATCATGGTGATGAGGAACCACGCAGTGATGAAAAGACTAACATCGAAACAATTTGTGAACAAGGGCTAATTGGTATTTATGCGACCAGTGTTCGTGCTTCTTTTTTGGAATTCAATTCAAGGTATGTGTTGCCTTCAAAAAAAAAAAAGACAAAAACAAAACAAACAAAACAAAACAAACAAAAACAAAACGCACCTCTTTTGTTTTTCTAACCAGTTCGAATAACAACAGAGGCTACATTCGTGGTCCGTTGACAGGAGGAAGACCCCACGCGCTCGCCTTCAGCCCAACCTTCACCCGTGGTGCACTGCTCTCTGTGGTTCGTTAGCCTCTCGCCTCTTCTCTCGCCTCTTTCTCTTTCTCTCTCTCTCTCTCTCTCTCTCTTCACTCTCCACTCTCCACTCCACTCTCCAGTGTCTTACATTATCCTTTTTTTGTTCTCTTTTTCTTTACTTCTCTCTTTCTCGTAATGCTTGTCACAAAAGGGATGGACAAGTGGACAGATCTCTTTTTATCCGCTTTACTTTCCAACCGATTCCAAAACAGAGTTTTAAATAAAGTGGCACCACAAAGCTGGGTGCATGATATGCAGAACGCAGTGTGTAAGTTTGGAATAACAAAAGAATGCACGAAGGGAATATTTTAGCAAACGAGCTTGAACTGATGGAAGACAGACGTGATTCTCTCGTCTAAATCAGAGGTAAATAGCACACTTTCCATCGTATGAATGAATGGCCTGATTTCTTTGTTATACTATAAAAGAAATCAGAAAGCAAGCAGAGAGAGAGAGAGAGAGAGAGAGAGAGAGAGAGAGTTACCTTTCTGCCGATTTCTTTCATGAGGGCAAGTGTAAACACAAACCATGACTCCAAGTCGCTGCCACCTTGGTTAAGATGTGTAGAAAGCGAGATGACGAATCGCTGCAGAAGAAAAAATTGGTATCAGGAAGAAAAAGGTTAAAGAAGGAACAAACCTGGAAGATCTTTAGGAACAGCTCCTTTTGCTCCTGTAATGCTGCATTCAATGCTTCATTTGCTTGGTTCAGCTTTTTTTCTATTTCTTCATTTTCTTCTCTTCGTGCTGCTAACAGCAAGGCTAATGTGAGAGAGAGAGAGAGAGAGAGAGAGAGAGAGAGAGAGAGGAAGAGACGATGACGAACATGATTGTTGCAGAGCTTGAACCTCTTGGGTGAGGGTTTGGGTCCTCGCAATAGTCTTTTCGATGGTGTTGCGGAGAATTTCGCGGGTGTAGCGTCGAGTAAAGTGGGGCAGAACGCTGCTGGAAAAGAGCCATTCCACAATAGAAACATTGTCCGCCACCAAATAGGTCATCAGCTTGTCAAAAACGATGCTGACGTGCTGTGAAGAGTTCTGCCAAAAATCAGCGACTGCTGCTAGACATTGCACGCGAAGCGTTTGGTCGTTGGCCATCAAACGTAACAAGGGATTGTATCTGTTAAAATAAGAACATGATGAATAAATCACTTGTATTGTTGTGTTGTAGTATTGTTGGGCGGGTGTGGGTGTCGCTATTTTGTACCTTTCTAAAATGTTTAGCATATGGCTAAAGCTTTTTGAACCTGCTTCCAACAGGCAATGAATGACCAATTCCATCGAATCGTATTGCGAGAGGGAATGGTCTTCCTCCTCTTCCTCCTCTTCCTCTTCACCCTTCTTGTTGTCTTGTAGAGGTGCGCCATCATCCAGCCATTGCTTGATCTGAGTAGATTGTTGTCTCTCTCGAATCATTTGGAGCAGAATAAGACGACGTCTTTGAATAGAGCGGAAATGTTTCTGTTCTCCAGCTTTTTGTTGTTGCTCCTCTGAGCTACTGCCATCGCCGCTGTACTTGAGAGTAGGAGTTGGTTTGGGTGGCATCAGCGCTTCGAACTCGTCAGGGATGGTCCTGCGAACACGATCCCAATAGGCTAAGCGAACGCACTGCTCTAAAACTTCCTTGACAAACAAACGTTTTGGCTCGTCCTCTCCCATTTCTAAAACATGTGCCCTGTTTGTTTGTCAATAAAAATACAGGTTCAAAGAAATAACGAACAAATAACAAAGAAACATAAGAAACAAACCAATAGGACCAGTTCCATTTATAGTCAAAGTTACTGAGATGATGAGAAAACCAAGAGGATAATCGGTCGGTACACTCAGGGTCCATTTGTTCAACTCTCTCAAACAATGTGATTATTGCTTGTCCAAGCTGTATAACGTTCAGTATTTTCAATGATTGAATGAGTCAGGGCATTTTGGTGGGAAAAAATAGAATAAAATAAAGAAATGGCTGAAATACGTACTTGAGGTGGAAAAGTAGGGTGAGTCTTGCATAGATCCGAAATAAGCACCGAATAAAAGACACCAGGATAAGCAGCCTTTGGAAGCTGCAACATCTGTGCAAAAATATTCTACAGAAAAGAAAGCAATTAGAAAAGAGAAAAGAGAATAGAAGAGGAAGAAGAAAAGAATAAGAAGACAAAGACAAAGAAGAAAGAAGAAGAAGAAGAAGAAGAAGCACCGAGAAGATAAAGGCAGACCGAGACTAACCTCAACAAGGATTTGGTCATAGTTGGCTTCTGGGAATGGCAAATTTAGCAAAAATTTGGCACAGAGTTTGTGATCGCCGCTGAAAAAATGCATCAGATCAATCATATAATCTTCCAGCATTTGACGGTCAAACGAGGTGGCCTCCGTATTCGAATCTCTTTGCTTGAAGAGTCTGAAAATTGGGCGCAACGGTGTTAAACCGACACATAACTGCTTCTTTGAGTCAGCAATTCCCCATTCGCCCTTTTATGTGGAAGAGGGAAAGAGAGAGAGAGAGAGAGAGAGAGGAGAGAGAGAGATCAGAAAGCAGTTCGTAATACAGGAAAAACAACAGACAATATGAAAGGGCCGTGTACCAAAGATTTTAATGACAAAGAAGACACGTCATGTTGAATGGCAGAGTTAAGAGTAGATTGGAAGGCGGGATAAGGGTGAAGAACCGAAGAAAAGCGCCAATCAGCATCTTTCAACTCCTCATATCGCCTCCACAGCCAAAGCAAGTAGTTGTGGTCCTGTTCTTGTTCTGCTTCTTGATGAAGAGGATAGACATCGATGGCACGAAAGGCAGGGGCGAGGTTATGCGCTCTGTCCTGTATATAGTCTTCCAAAATGTGCCATGCCCGTTCAAATCTGTCAGAGCATCGTTCCACAAACTCGCGTGCCACGAACGGAATGGCTTTCAGCAGAGCCAATGCCACTACGTCTCTAAACTGAGGTGGTGCTCTTCCTACTTTTCTCCTCCGTTCTTCATTTGCTTCTTCCTCTTCCTCATCTTTTTTCTGTTCATCC
This sequence comes from Balamuthia mandrillaris, assembly GCA_031835245.1. Classification (NCBI taxonomy): domain Eukaryota; phylum Discosea; order Longamoebia; family Balamuthiidae; genus Balamuthia; species Balamuthia mandrillaris. Next base: position 5,489 of record JAVKOQ010000636.1, read on the forward strand.
TCACGTTCTTCTTCGTCTTCTTGTCGTTGTTGAAGCAAAGCGAGCAACGGCTGAACCACATCCAGAAAAGAGGTCGGGAGGATTACGTTGGCATTAACCAACTCAGCAAGGAAGCGAAGGTGGCACTTAACGGAGGGAGCGTCCTTCCCGTCCAAACCCTGTTGAAGGGCGCTCATGACCCGTGCCACCACTTCCTTGCCGAAAGCAGCGTCCTTGGTGTTGATCAGCCCAACTAACGTCCCATAGACGCCTGCTTTCACTGGCAAATTTGCAATACTTAAAAAAACGAAACATAATCAGTTCGAGAAAAAAAAAGTTCTTCCAGAGAAGAAAGTGAAAAGAAAAAAAAAAGGGAATGGAGAAAGAAGGAAAGCAAAAGAGAAAACAAACCACGAAGAGAGCGTGTCGAGGATTTGTTTGCGGTGAGTAGTGAGGTCGCTCTCAAGGGCCTGGGCAAGACCCTGCAAGTTGCTCTCCAGGGAAGAGCCACTCTTGAAGTTGTCCCCAATCTTGACGATGAGAGAGCGCAGCCTTTGTTCAATGTCTGCAGCTTCATCGTATCTTCTCCGTTTGTAGTCACTGCCACCTTGATCCCTGGCCCCGTACCTGTCTCCTCGTTTGTTCCCTTTTTGTTTTGTGAGTGGGTTGCAAAACTAAAAATGAACCTCTCAAATAAATCAGCACAAATCAAAGAAAAAAATCTTCACCTCCTCTGTCACCGCCACCACCATAGCGATCCCCACTTCGGCGTCGATAAGAAGGAGAGGCATGATGAAAGCCTCCCCCACCACCCCGCGGGATATACCCTCCTCCACCTCCTCCAAACTCATCCCTGTCCCGCCTGGGTGGCCACGATTCTCTCCTGTCCATCTCTGTGTGTTTTTCTGCCCTCAATTTTTTTCTAACGGAATGCTCAAGACGACACGAACACACATGTCGACTAAAATATGTCTACAAAAAACAGAGGCAAAAAAAAAAAAGGTAATCAAAAAAGTAGAAAGCTGTTTTTCTTCTCGAACTTGATCGGAAGGAACTGCGAGTGTGGTTTGCTTGCTGGTAAGGACCGTGTTCTAGTTGGTAGTGCCTTCCTTGTGGGATTTGGGCTTGGCCAGTTCTTGGGCTTTGCGCACACGTTCGCTTTCAAAGGACTGTTGATTTGCACAAAAGAGCAAAAAAAAAAAAACGTCAAAGGGGAGGACGGACGAGTTTCGTTGATGCGTAACGTACCAGTCTTCTGCGCTCAGCAGCGGCCTGACGTTTGTTGATTTGCTCAGGAGTAGGGCACTTCTTAGGCTGTAACATAAAAGGTCCGCCAAATCAATCGGGTGTTGCCAAAACTACAGAAGCATAAAGAAGCTTTTTTTTTGAGAGTGAAATAAAATCAACATACCGAGCACAATCTCTCTTGCAGGTTGGGGCTAGGGCAAGGGGAGCTCGACTTGGTCGGAGTAAACTGCGTTTTGTCCACTTCAATAACTTCGGGTACTGACTCGGCCATGGTTCGTTGCGTCTTTTGGTTTTAGCTGATCTCTCTTGGTTGCTCGTCCGTGCGTTCGTTCGGTTTTTCTTTTCTGCTCTGCGCCACCCGCTACTACTACTTGCTGCGTGTCGTCGTTGTCGGTGAAAACCGGAAATTGACGTTTGGTTTGCCCTCTTTTTTTTTTTGGCTCTTCTAGTTGGCAATTTTTTGGCGGGAATGGAAGTTATTGGTTCGGGGTTTGTTATGTCGACAAAAATAATTTATTTGTAGACGCAGAGAAAAAAGGGACGAGATGCTGTGTTTCACTCGAAGCTGGTGCTGTATTTCTTTAGCTCATACCTGTAGGGAAAGAGAGTAAGTGCACACACACACACACACACACACACACACACACAACGTTTAGCAACAAAAATCGGTTGGACGCACCTTATTGTTGTAGGGGGAATGAGGTCCTTCTGTTGGTCTCTGGCATATTTCTTGACCACCTCACTGAAATCAGCGTAAACAGCGTCCAGTTGCATCAGCACTTGTTTCAAAATCTCCGTTCCTATCACAAAGTTTGAGAAGTAGCGCATCACCTCGTTGCTAATTTGGAACATCACACCTTTCCATGAATTGGCAAAGTCCTCCAACAAACTCGCTATCTCAGCTGAGAAGAGTAAGAGAGAAAAAGGGTGAGATAAGAAGGAGAGAAAGAGAGGAAGAAGAGAAGAAAGTGATGAACCTTTATCAAGCCGCAGGTCGGGTGAGGATATTTTAGGCTTTGTCTTTTTTACAAAAGCAATCATAGGCTCGTAATGTTTGTTGAGCTCATGTGAAATAAATGCCGACATCTGCTCTTCCAAGAGTTGTCCGAACCTATCTGTATCTTGTGAGAACACGTTTCTCTCCTGTTTGTATTTATGCATCCATTGTTAATATTCTTTTAACGAAGAGGCTACAAGAATAAAGAAAATAAATAAGAAAATCAAAGAAAAATACCTTTAGGACTGAGAGAATCAAGTCATAATTGTTGATAAGGAATACAATGGACAGACTTTTCTGCTGCTGTTGCTGCGCTTTATTGCCTTTTGCGCCATCCACATAGCTCTTGCTCATACGAATCAACAGAGACTCCATGTTCTTTCGCAAGAGGTGAAGCGCTTGGACGATACGCTTGTCGGAAAATCCGACATTGAGCATGTTGATTGCGGCAACGAATTCGGCATAACGGCGTGTGACATAGTGGGGACGGGTGTCTTGCATGTCGAGGGACTTAGCAGTTGCGCTAGCTAAACTTTCGGCGTTTAGCTCCACAACGGAAAAGAATTTTTGCCACATGAGTTGCTCTAATGATTCAAAGTATCTTTCTAGCCCCTATTTTTTTTTATATATTACGGATCAGTTATTCATTTGCGTCTCCGTGGTGTAGTATAAGAGTTTGATAAAAGTTTTTACCGGAATGGAGATTTTACGAGTTTGTGCCATCACTAACTTGTCCTGGTTGATGATGCGAAGCATCAACAGCACACCGATTGCATCATAGCAAGAGTTTAAGAATGAGCTCACATTTTCCTAAATTATAAGTAGGATAAGAATTTTAGACTGTTTTGCACTTTGTGGAAAGATAACAACCAACTGATGATATCTCGGAGGGAAGAAAAGGAGAGAGAGAATCGTACTATGAACAAATCTAGCGTTTTGGAAAAGATAGAGGAAAAAAGCTCGTCACAAGCCTGAGAATCATTCACGCCAAAAAAGTCTTTGTGAAAACGCCATTCGTACGTTATCGTGTCGAGAAGCATATGGTCAAAGCTGCGAAAGATGGCCTCATAGGGAAACTTCTGTTGATTCTGAAGTGCCACATGCGGCACAATTGATGGAGCTTCCTCTCCGGTCTCTGCGATGATATCGGCTCTGTCGCCCAAAGCGAAGACGTTGTGCTTGGCCTTTAGGTCGAGCTTACCTGCTCCAAACAATCCGCTTTTTTTGGCCGATTCAGGAACACCAATAAGGTCATTCTTTCCTGCGATGTCGTACTTTGAAACAAAAAGACAAAGAAAGCAAAATACTTCGTGAGAAGAAAAAAAGAACGACAGGAAAGAAACAGCAAGAAGGGTTGAACTTACCACAATCTTGGATAAGGAGCTACTATAAGTCCGGAAGTGGGCAGAGTAAATACGAGACATAGTGTCCGAATAGTTCTGACGCACTTCGGAAGCAGTCTCGGGTGCATGAGTACCCAAGAAACGGTTGAGGTACTTGTGCTTCAAGAGCGCTGTCTGCATGATCTGTACATTTGTCTTCGGCTTTCGAAGAGCATATATTTTCTGCAACAGAAATTCTCTCGTTTTAGCGACCGCTTTGTTTCGTAGCTTTCGAAGGTGAGGACGCATTTCCTCGCATGCCACAGCATCCTTAACTTCCAGTTTAGTTGTTGTTCCTTCCTTGCCCAACACTCCGTTCTCTACGAAGTCTATTTTGTCGTTGAGTTGAACCAGATAAGCCAAATAGTCCTCGTTCACTTCGGCTGTACATATATTCCTGATATCAAGCAAATAAGAACAAAAGAGTAAGAGGCAGTAACAAAGACGGAAAAAAGGAGAGCAAATACAAACTTGATGAGGGTTTCAGGCAAAACGGCTTGATCTATAAATGCTGATAACTTTTGTTCCACATTCTATAATACGAAAACGCATGCGTTCATTCAAGAAGCCTCAAAAAGAGTAAAGAGCACAGAGAGAAAGAGACAAGATCCAACCTTACGGTTACGTAGTTTGACGCTCATCGAAGTGGATTGGTCCTGAAGGAACTTGATCTCAGTGCTGATGTTGCCGAGGTCAGCCTGAAAGCCGCTCAGCAGCTTCTCCATGGTCTGAAGTATCTCGTCGCAGTTGTTGATGTCCTTATGCAGGCTGGCAAAGTGGCTGCTCTCCGCGATGTAATCGGCCACGGACTCTCTTTCCACTTTACGAAGGTCCCTCTCTATGGAGTTGGTATACTCTCTAAGATCTACCCCTTGAATGAGCGCCTCTTTAACGCGATCATCTTGTTGGAACTTGTCGATGAGTTCTATACATATTTTGCGTGGTAAAAAAAAAAGAAAGAAGGTTTTCAGTAATGTCCAAAAACTTGGGAGGGTGAGTGAGAGAGAAAAGGAACCATCAATCTCATCGAAGTCGACGTCTACATTTGTGATGTCTAGATCACCCAAATCTAGGTCCAAAGGGCCACGATCTTGCAAAGAAAGAAGTTCTGGGAGGGGAATGATATCCCCCTGCGTTGCGGGAGGTGCTCTAGGGCTTCGTGCCTTATTCAGCCCAACATTCTTGCCACCTAGCAGCTCGTTTCGTTCTTGGTCCTCCATCTCTCTCTCCGTCCCTCGCTGCCCTTCTTTTCCCTTTTTGTTTTTTTTTTTTTTGAGGAGGGCTCCTCTGTGTCGACACGATATAATAATTGGCGTAAGGAATGTCTCTGTGACGGATTCGAACCGACGTCCCCGAAGCAATGAACTTCAGCAAACCAAAAAGCCACAAAAAAAAGAAAAAAAGCAAGAAAAACTGCAGACGATGGGTAGCGTGGAGGAGCGCCTGCTTTACTCGGGAGCCAAGTATGAAGACGCTGTGGAGAATGTTTGTCAATTCCTTACTTCTTCTTTTGGTCAAGTCAAACATGCAGCCGAATGAGCTCACATCGTTTTTTTTAAAAAAAAAAAAACAAATCAGGTGGTCGCCATATTCCCGCATCTAAGACGCAGTTATATAGCTAAAGTGGTTGAAGACACCAACGGCCGCGTTGAGTCTGCTGTGGAAGTATTACTTGCAAATCCAGAACCCACCATAAAGTAACATAGCCTCTTCTCTCCCTTCTCTTTCTCTTTCTCTTTCTCTTTCTCTTTCTCTTTCTCTTTCTCTTTCTCTTTCTCTTTCTCTTTCTCCTTCTTCTTCTGGCTGGGACCTCTTCCTCTAATTTGACCGACAGAAGGGACGATAGCGCCGAAAAGCCAGAAGGCTTGCCGCCTGCTCCGTCACCTTCGTCTTCTGCTACTGCCAGCACCACTTCGCAGTTAAAGTATGAAGAGGAATTTCTTCAGCCGGAAGAAGACGAGGAGGAGTCGCTTGCTTTAATCAACAAGTTGTTGGAACAGGAAAAAGCCGCATACGAGAAAGCCAAGTAAAGTCTTCTTCTTTCTTTCTTCCTCTTTCTTCTTTCTTCTTTCTGCTTTTTCTTTCTTGTTCTTGTTCTTGTTCTTGTTCTTGTTCTTGTTCTTGTTCTTGTTCTTGTTCTTGTTCTTGTTCTTGTTCTTGTTCTTGTTCTTGTTCTTGTTCTTGTTCTTGTTCTTGTTCTTGTTCTTGTTCTTCTACTTCTTCTCTGCTTCGTTGTTTCGTTCCTTTGCACATGAATAACTCAATAACCTGCAGAGCGAATGAAGAAGCAAAGAACGAGGAGCTTCTAAAACAGGTTTTTTTTTAAAGACAATTGTTTTTGTTTTATGTTGATCAGGACTCACTTTGTTCTATGCTGTAAAAGCTGCTTCGTGTTGAACAAGAGCAGAAGCAAAAAGAATTGGAAGAGAAGACCTATACTTGTCTCATTTGTCTTGATGAAGTAACCATTGCTGACATGTAAGTTGATCCATATCATGCTGGTTCTGGCCTTGGTTACCGCTTTTTCTCCCTAACTTCAGCGTTTATCTTAGTTATATAATGGAGGAATGCTATCACAAATTTTGCAAGGACTGCCTTGGCATGCATTTCGCTAGTAACATCAAAGATGGCAACACTCGCAACATTGGTTGTCCAACGCCAACCTGCAAGCGAACAGTAGGCTACAACGAGGTAATACACAGTCCTTTTTCTATTCTCTTTTTTTTTGTCGTTTTCTTTTCTTTTTCTTTTCTTTTCTTTTATTTCTTTTTTTAACACAGGCCTCATTCTTTTGTGATTTATCCGATATGCAGGTCAAGCATTGTGTAGATAAAGAGATGTTTGCAAAGTATGAGGAGTTTTTGTTGATGGCTGCTCTGGGCGATGACCCTAATTGCAGATGGTGTCCTCGACCAGGTTTGCCTTGTTTCGTTCTTTCAACGGTGTTTGTTCTCATGGCGATAATTACCGAAAAAAAAAAAACAGGATGTGGTAATGCCATGATTGGTGACCCAAAACGACCAATGATGGCTTGTTCTTCGGACAAGTGCAAATTCACCTTCTGCTTCAATTGCAAAGAGGAGGTTAGCTCTCTCTCTCTCTCTCTCTCTCTCTCTCTCTCCCTCCCTCCCTCCCTCTCTCTGCTCTGTTTTGAAAATATGTTTTTATTCTTCTGCAGTGGCATGCAGATGCAACTTGTGAGCAATATCAAAAATGGAAAGTTGAAAATAATGAAGCTGAGTCTCGATTCCGGAAGTGGGCCGAAGCAAATACCAAGGTCTGTAGCATTTACTGTTTTTTCTCTGTCTCATGTTGTTAACTAATTCGCATTGCAGCAATGTCCGAACGAGACATGTTTATCTCCCATCGAAAAGAACGGTGGCTGCAGTACGTCTCTCTCACTCTCTCTCTCTCTCTCTCTCACGCCTTTTTCTCACTTCTAAAACTTTTGTTACAATATTCAAGACCATATGACTTGTTCCCGTTGCAAGTATGAGTTTTGTTGGTTCGTTTTTCTCTTCCCTTCACCTAACACCTTTCATATGTTGTTTCAATCCTCACATTCGCTTTCTATCTCCACAAAAGGTTGTGTATGGCCAAATATGCAGTGCGTGTCTGCTCTCTCTCTCTCTCTCTCTCTCTCTCTCTCTCTCTCTCTCTCTCTGGTTTTCAGCTCGCTCATAGCAAACTGTATAGGCAAACCATTTCCGAGATACAAAGTGCACCCAATACTCCTAACGTAGGGATTGATCATGCTGCTTCTTTCATCATCTGAAGTCACGTTTTAAGTGCTTCTTAAGTTGAATGGTGTTATTTACTCGTGTAGTATATAATTAATTGTTTTACAGGGAATTCACGCTCGTTTCGTTTTACACGAACGCTGCAGAGAACTATGCATCTTCTCCACCTTAGAAATATTCTTCATCTTCATCATCGTCTTCTATCAAAATCTCTATCTCTTCCTCCGTTTGATGTGCCTTTGTTCCTCTGATCTTCTCGTTTCTTTCTTTCAGTCTTTGCAACAATTCACTTGTCTCTGTATCAACTTGATACTGCCTACTCGCTGGGATTATTGGCTTCAGTTTTCTAGAGCAAAACAAAAAAGTAGACCCGTTAGTACAGTGACGACGGTAAGATCAAACATGAATAACAGTGCTTACTCTCGCTTATCTTGAAGATTGCTCTTCAACTCGGTCAGGAAAGAAGTAGGCTGTGTTGCTGCCATCAGCAGATCTTTCTTGGTAGGACCCAGCGCGAAAGGAGAACGACTCAACATCATCGACATAGGATGCAATGGCATGCCGCCAGCGGGAGGTGCCAAAGGTACGGAGGCTTCTGTTGCTGTCATGCTGTAGGGAAAGTCTTCTGTACTAGGAGACGATGATATGCATTTTCTTTCCACATTCTTCGTTGCATTGCTGTAATGCTCAAATCCTTTTCTGCATCGATTTTTTTGTTTTAGTTTTAGTTTTGTTTCAATAGATCAACCAAACGAAAGCAAGGGAGAAACCATACAAGTATGGATAGCGAATTCGCTCTTCTCGTTCTTTGATTGCCAGAAACTGATACATGTCCGCTCTGGCGCGAGTGGACAAGGCGGCCACACGAGCGGGGATCGTTCTGGCCACGTCCAGAGCATAACAGGCTCGAGTGATCATCTCGTAAACCAATCCCTTGCATCCATTCTCTATCTCTTTCTTTTTGCCCTTCCAGACGATTTTCCATGCCTCGTTCACGATATCATCCACCAGAGAACTCACCATCACAGCATCTGATGGATTTGAAGATAAGCGACAGTTCTTCATTTTCTTTATAGTCGTTGTTGTTTACCTTTAATAGGATCCGTTCCGCAAGGCACTTTATGCTTGTTCAACCGGACGAAGAAGCCTTTGACCCTTATTCCCAAGCCATGCTCCGACAGCGATTCGTTGCGCTTGATGACAGTGCCTTTGTCAGTTTGCAGGTCGTACTCATGCGGCGATCCCAGCTTGAGCTTATCGCAAACCATGGCGATGATTTCGTGGGCAGGACGATAGGCGTCCACGTTGAATGCCTTTTTCTTTAACTTTATCTCGCTCTCTACCTGTGGAGACATAAGAAACTCGACCAGAAACGCACCTGTGTACTCCGGATGGTCTTCATGCAAGAACAATAAAACCAGGAAACGGAGCAGGAAAAAGACTCAGAAATAACAGACTTTCAAATAGAACAGCAGCAAAGAAAGAAAGAACCTTTTTGGATAATCTTCAATTGCCAAGAGCTGAAAATGGTACCCAAACCCCAATTGCCCAAGTTATCATTGCCCATCATTGGTTGTCCTCTTAACGTGCTGTTTTTTCAACAAACAAAACCATGTTTACAACAGATATGAGAAGCTCAATAAAAACGCAAAGACTAGGCCAACAATCATACCTGAGCCCAAAGCGGTGTGCATCCGCTATTCCCAGTTTGCTGCACACGAAGCTAACGATCTAACCACAAGGGTAAAACCCATTCCACATTATAATGCGCCAAAACAGAATCGAGGAGAGAATTACTGACCCTATCTATTTCCATAGAGGCTTTCACTTTGAAGGTTCGCGTATAAACTCCTCCAAAGTCAGGCAACGAGGGCAGCAAAAATTCTATGGGATAGCTCGTGTTCTCTTCTCCTGGTGGCAGAGAAAGCTGAAACTCTTTAACAACTTCCGGTAGGTCTACTATTCCTTCCCATACATCCTTTTTGTGGGCATGTTTGTGTTAGCTTGTGGGCAGAGGCGAGAGAGAAGAGAAAAGAAGAGTAGGAAGAAAAGAGAACAAGAGAGACTGTTAACCAACTGACCTGCTCGGTAAAGCCATGGACGGTTAACATCTCTAACAAAGGTTCTATGCGCTCCATGTTTTCAGCGCTGAAATGGTAGTCTTCATTCTGTGACTGTACCGCCGTACTGAACGTCATACATTTCCGCACCATCAGGGGAGCAACGTTTGCGTTCTGTTACATTTGTTTAGCGGTTAGCCCTTCTCATTTCTTCTTGCCTCCAAAAGTTCCCCTTGTCTTCGTTTTCCGTCTATTCTTAGGTTATCTGCTTTCAAACTCCACAAAGAAGGGATTCAAACGTACATGAAGCGTGGCCTCTGCACGCCCCTTTTCGATCTGACTGAGCACAAATTCCAAGGCAGCCTTCCTCGCGATTCCGATGAAGACGGATTCCTTCTTATCATTTATACTGTCTTTCAACAAGAACAAACCGTGGTGGGTGGCATCTAGCTGCACTTCTTTGAGAGAGCCAAAGCTCATCCTTTTGGCTTCGGAGAGGTTGATGGAATTCAAGGCAATGATGTTATCAGAAGTGAAGACAAGGTAGGTTGGAACGAAGGTCACATGCCCTTTCTTTTTCACCTTGGCTTGCATCAGCAACACAAAACAGAACGTTTCTTTCTGTTTATTGTTTTAAACCAAAAGGTTAGTTATAATGTAGCTTTTTTTATATTATTGTTTTTGTGTACCTTTTTCTTTCCTTTGCCTCGCTTTTGCAGGGCAGGGTAGATGCTACATGCAGGATGAAGAGAAGCCAGAGCAGTGTGATCAGCTTGCGTTTCAGTTCTTTGGGCCAAGGCCGCTCTCTGTGGCTTAACAAGAGCTTTCTTATCTTTTTTGTCCTTCTTTGAGGACGCAAAAATACGCTTCTTCTGCGGCACCTCCTTTTCTTTTTCCTTCTTCTTTGACTTTTTGCCCATGCTTTTCAGCCATCCTCCTTTCTTCGTATCAGACGAGGAGGAACTCATCTCTTTTCCCCACTCCTTCCTTCCTTCCTCCCAACAACGCCGCCTGCTGCTTCTTCGTTGGAGAGCCACACCAGAAGAAGAGGAACCTTTTATGGGTTATGTGTCGACAGGAAAGGCCTAAAACTCCAGGACGACACGAAGTATTGCTCACAAGCAGGAAGAAAGCAGTGGTACACTCCGCGGCTTGTCGTTGTTGGTGGAAAGTGTGCCTTTGTTGGTTTGCCTTGCGGCTGGGAGGGAAGGGGGCTCTTCTGTGTGCCGCTGTGGAAGGGAATCATGTGCATCACTTACAAACACACAAGTAAGATGTTTATCATAAAAGATAATATGGTCGTTAGAGCGGATCAACTATCCTCTTTCTTTGGCACAGAAAAGAATGAGCCGTTGCGCACGGGAGCATTGTTCAGCAAAGCCTCGGTCTGCAAAGTAGAACTGCTTTCGTTGGGGGGTTGCTGCTGCTGCTGATCCGGCCGAGTGCGCAGCGTAATCCCTCGCGCCTGCAAGGGAGATACCAACGGCTCCACCCCCGTCGTGTCCACCTCCTGAATCAGATTCACGCACTGCACTATTTGTTGCAGGTCATGGCAGAGCGCCGTTTGGCGAGACTCATCAGAAGGCAAGCGCAGCTGGGCGCGAGCCGCTACGCGTGACAACACTTGAGGTTCCACTAGTTGGGCTTCACCACCTCCGACCGGCGCCGCTCGAAAGAAGGAACGGACTGACCAGGAAGGACCCTTGCCCCACAAGGATAGACTCCGTACTGCTTCCTTTTGCATGCTGTTGAATCACAACACAAAAGCAGCACTTGCTTCGGCGTGTTGGTTTTCTTTTCTTTCTCTCTTTTTCTTTTCTTGTCGTCAAAAAATACAAGAGAAGAGAAGAGAGAGAGAGAGACCCAGAGAGAGAGAGAGAGAGAGAGAGAGAGAGAGCAACCCCTGTTTGTGTGGAAGTCCGTCTGAATAGAGAAGCATGCATTCTGTACAAGAAACAAAATTGTGTCGGCGCGGCTGCAACAGACGGTCAAGCCAACAAAGACAGTATCGAAGAGAGGCGCGTGTCACCCTGCAACGCAAACAACGCAGTGCTGCGGTCCATGTTCAACGCCACCGGCAAAAACATGTCCTGCGTCCCCACCACGGAAAAACAGGACGACGTTGTCGTATCGGCAGGCCCTCTTCGTTCCCTCAGGCACAGAATCCTGCTGCTGCATAACCTCCCACAAAGAGACATCAAGGCAGACGGATGCGGGCAGTTTATACCCAGCCGGTGACACAGGTCAGCATGCCTCCCGCTCACCTTTTCCACGGTAGGCTCCTCCACTCCAGTAATCCTTGCCTCGAACATAAGGGCACACAGGAAGAGCTTTTCGTGGAGGCATGCCCTCTGCACGCCTCTCGTAAGCAGAGAGGACTTCATTTCGTTGATGGCCATGGTCACATGTTCCACTCCTACTTTGTAGTTGAGAGACATCTCCGGTGTCCCCGTTTCGATTCTGATTTTGCTTTTCTCTTCTTCGGTTTGCAGTTCAGCAAAGTCAACTGCTCTGCGACAGATCTGCAATGCCTTCCTGGCATCACCAGATACACCAGCCACGTACCTGGCAATGACGCTCACCACCTCGCTGTCGAAAGTGTCAATGCACTCCAAACGGCTTTGCACGATCTCCTGCAGTTGCTCCTTTCGGTAGGCTGGAAATAAGATGTGCTTTGTGCCTTGGCGACTGTTCACTTTCGGAAGTATTCTGGTGAAGAACAAACGGTTTAAAACTAAAGTTGCTAACAAAACAACGGGTTGAATGGAACCTTTCAGGAAGATCAATGGTATTGGCGATGCCGATAAGGACCAGCTTGGCACGCCGGGAGAGGCACCATGTTAGGAGATTATATACGAGCTCTTGGCTGCGTGTCATCATCATGTCTAACTCATCCAACAGCACCACACTTCCCATTACCCATCAAGAGGTTAATAGTTGCCACATTAGAAAGGCAGAATGAGGAGAAAGAGGAAACAAGTGATACCAGGGGAAGCATTGACCACGAGCAAAGTGTTTGGTAAGATGACGACAAGCAACAGGAGGAGAACAATGTTGCTTGGAGAGAACGTGCCAAAGTTGAGAGTATGCATGGGCTGGCGTTGGTAGTTTCATCCCGTTTATCTCCACGAATGTAAATGATGTCATTTGTTCCTGTTTTCAGTTCATGATGAGAAAGCAAAAAAAGAGACGCCGGAGGACAGCCCAGAGCGAAAAAGAGCAAGAAGAAAGGAGATAGGAAAACGGGAAAAAAGAAAAAACGCACGTCTTTCTGAAGTTCACGAACAACGTCTAATGTAACGGTGGTCTTTCCGGTACCTGGCAGTCCCGTCAGGACTTTGTGACGACAGAAAAGACTGAGTAAACACAAATAAAATTAAACCAAGAGAAAGAAGAACGAGAAAAAAAGACGAAGATAAAACTCACTAAGGCAAGTGTTTCCGCTGGAGAAGGCGAGACGCAGGAAAAGAGAAATGCTGTCGCGCTCATAGTCGCGACAGGGCAACCGGTCGGGCAGCACGGAGAGCTGCAACTGCTGCCTTGCTTTAGCGTATGAATTGGGAGAGGTGACCGCTTTTGCATCTGCCCCGACCGGTGATTCTGTAACCTCCTGAAAATAAAATAGGTCTGTAAAGATTGGTTCAGTTATTCCGTGCTTTTATATGATGATGCAAAGTGGCTCACCTTCCTCCTCCTCCTCCTCCTCCACATCCTCTATTTCTTCGTCATCGTCTTCTGCGCCCTCTTCCACGCCACCAAGAAGGACCCTTTCCTCAGAGACCTCGCCTAGCTGTGGGCCTGCAGCCTTCATCTTGCTTTTTTTTTCTGTTTGCTCGGTTTTTTTTTTGGCGGGAAAGTTCACCATGTCGTCGCGGAGGCTACTGTCGACAGAGGAACCAAATAAGGGAGCACCGTTTTGTTCGGCTTTTTTCTTTTCTGAAGAAAGGAGGTACTTTGTATGTGTTGAAGAGAGAACAAAAAGGACAGATAAACTGGGAAGGATAGGAAGACCCGACCAAGCAAGACCAAAGGAAACTGACGTGAATCGTTGCGGTGACAAGCGAATGAAACAGGCCAAAGCCGTATGGGCTTACGAGGCGAAGGACAGCACCGAGCTGAGCTTTCAAGTTGGAGACGTTATTACGGTTCTTGAGGAGGCTAAGAACGGTTGGTGGAAAGGAGAGTTAAACGGCGTTGAAGGAGAATTTCCCGTAAACTATTGCGATATCATCGGAGACACTGGCCGTTCGTCAAGTGTTTCGGAGACAGAGGATAAGAAGCCCAAGGTGCTCATTAAGCAAGACACCATCAACCCCAGCATTCTGAACCTCCAAAGAAAATGCGGACTTCGCGTGGATGGCGTTGAAGTTGAGAAACTGGAGTGGGATCCCGATGACAATCCGCTTCGAGCTCCCGCTGCAAGCCAAGAAGAGCTGGCGAAGAGAGTGGGGAGGGAAGGTTACAGCTTGACAGCCGGCAAGATTCAAAAGTCCTCCTTGAGGCTATTGAGTCTGGGAAGCCTGGAGGACCTGGCGGAGCCTCGTTCCCCTGACAGAGAGCGTCAGGAAGAAGGAGACAGAGACAGCCCCATCCTTAGTCCCCGGCTCTCGCATCCGACCCGCAACAGGCCTCGCAGAGATGGAAAGGTCAGAAGGCCCTCCACTTCACGCGTGCGCTCGAAAGGGACATGGCCCACAACCGAGGAAACGAGGCAAGATGGGGAAACCTCTTTGGATGGCTCCGCTTCTCCTGCCCCCGATACGTCCAGCACAAAGAGCTTTTCTAAATCAGAGGATGAACTCTCGGAGAATGAGAGCGACAACACGCTGGAGGAGGAGGAGCCAGAAGAGTTGCAACAGGAAGATGTTGAACATGAAGAGGAGGAATATGATGAAGACCTGGTAGAGGACTTGGAAATGCTGGAACGAGCTTCCGAAGAAGCGGAGAAAGGGCAAACCATGGTAGTCTCTTCGTCATTCTCTTCTTCAGCCACCTCTTCGCCCGTCAAAGATACAGACAACAAAGCAAAGAAAGTAGGCTTTAAGTCGCCAGGAAGACTACCATTCTCTTTTTCTTCAACATCTGAAGCTCAGCAAGCTCTTCTTTCGTCTTCCACCAAGGAAGTAACTACAGACCAAGAAAGCGACAGCCCAGCGGCCTCTCCTCATGCACTGCGAGAGAAGATGAACGTTCAAAATGCAGCGGCCACTCGCTCCGGCAGTTGGACCACCGCTGCCACGGTAATTCGCAGGAAGAAGAGCATGGATGCGGCCGAGTTCGGAGGAGTCTCCATGACCAGGAGTGTCTCCATCAGCGAAGGTCGAAAGGCCACGCAGGCCCGCGGCAGCGGTAATGTGTTGGGAGAGGATGGCAAGAAGGGGATGACCGGCAAAGCTAAACACGCAAAGAGGCCTCTAAGTCTGGTGGCGCCATTGCCCTTGAACAAGTTGGACAAGCTACGGAAAGAGAAGGAGATAAAAAGCAAGGAGAAGGAACGTACCCGCGAAAAAGAGAAGGAGAACGAGAACGAGAAAGAGAAGGAGAAAGAGAAAGAGAAAGAGAAAGAGAAAGAGAAAGAGAAAGAGAAAGAGAAAGAGAAAGAGAAAGAGAAAGAGAAAGAGAAAGAGAAAGAGAAAGAGAAAGAGAAAGAAAAGCAGAAAGAGAAGGACAAAGAGAAGGACAAGGACAAAGAAAAGGAGAAGGGAGAGGGTGACAAAGAGCGAGAAGAGGGAGGCAACAAAAGAAAAGTGGGTGGCAGGCACCGCAAATCCAAGTCCAGTGGTGGTGACCTCTCCCGCCTCATTGCCAAAGAACGGGCTTCCTCAAGCGCAGCCAACTCCAAGACCATAGACGATGATGAGTTCCATCTGCTCAAACGGTTACGCTCCGA
Source organism: Balamuthia mandrillaris (assembly GCA_031835245.1). Classification (NCBI taxonomy): domain Eukaryota; phylum Discosea; order Longamoebia; family Balamuthiidae; genus Balamuthia; species Balamuthia mandrillaris. The sequence goes on from JAVKOQ010000636.1 coordinate 20,785, forward strand.
CGTGTCCTCCCAATCAGCGGACGGCCTCGCAGCAAGTAATCCTCCGCAGCGGCCGTCTTCCACTTCTTCGCTAAACAATGAAACGGAAACAACAGCAACCCCGACGGTGGTGTCGAAGCAAGGTCACCGAGACATTGCAAAGTTGAGGAAGAAATGGAAGAGAAAGCTGAAGAAGCGAGGTAATGGGGACGTGTTTGCTCAAGTGCAGCGGACATTGCTGGAGCAGACCCGGACGCCAAGTGACACCAAGATATACAACGTCAAGAAGATGTTAACCGACCTCGAAACTGCACAAAAGTACGAAGATAAGGTTGGTGTTATCCCTGTCTCTATTTGTTCCAGAACAAGAAGAAGAACTGCTGCTGACAACAAACCAAAAGGAATGCATCATTCTGTTGTTTGGCAACATGATATTGGCGCTGGAGGCCAACAAACGGCGGATGGAAAAGGAGCAAGAACAAGAGAAAACGAACAGCGCTGCCGCTTTGGAGAAAGAGCTGAAGAAGTACAACCAAAGGCTGGAGGAAGGCTCCAAAGAGAACACGGAGCAACTGACCTCTTTGCTGAAAGACCTGAAGAAGTACAAACAAAAGGCAGCTGAGGAGGCGGAACGAGCCAACAACGCGGACAAGGAAAGGAAGAAACTGAAGCAAAGAGTGAAAGAATTGGAGAAGGAGAAAGATAAGATCGACAAGAAGGAGAAAGGTTCGAGAATATGGCGAAAAGGCGGTCGAATAGAGAAAGAAGCCAGCGGAGGAACAAGTAAAGAAGAAAACAGTTTGCCCCAACCAACAACTTCCACATCCAGTACAACGACTACACCAGCGGCAATAAAGCAGCCACCACCGCTAGCCAGCAATGGATCAGGCTCGCTTACACGACCAGCTACCCCCTCCACCACCACTCCCACGACTACAATGACAACCAACAACACTGCAGAAAACATCAACAGCAAAGGCTCTGGTATTTCATCAACAGGAACAGCAGCAAACCTAGCTTCCTCTACTTCGGCAGTTCCAACCGGAGCTTCTGTTGCTCCTGAATCAAACGCGACGGTCACAATATTGAGTCCATCTTCTCCAACGCCCTCTCCTGCTTGCTCTTCCTCTTTATCGTCCTCCTCTTTGGAATCTTCATTGGAGCGGCGCCCTTCGTCGCCAACGGCAGGCTTCGATGACATCGATAAGGAGAAGGATGTGAACAAACTGAAGGAGGCGTTGCGGAAGGAAAGGAAGCGCATCACTCAACTTGAGAAAGAACTGGCAGAAGCTAAAGAGAAAATCAAGAAGACCAGCAAAGGCTGAGTGAGCGCACTATGCTCTTTCACTCTTCTCATTTCTCTGCTCTTCTCGTTTCTTGTGTTATTATTTTCTATTATTGAAAAAAAAATTGTTGAACACAATAGTCAATAGTTTCCGCTTGAGAGAGAACAAAAAAAAAAAAATAGGCAAAGCTAATCCTGAAAG
>JAVKOQ010000637.1:0-22219 GCA_031835245.1 Balamuthia mandrillaris
CCGTTGGCCTCATCTGCACCGCCGTTGGGCTGTTCTACGGCACCGTTCCCTTCCACTCCCCTCAAACCATGCACCAACCGAGAGGCAGCATTTGGGGATGAAAACTGTTTTTTCTCTCTTTTCTCTTTTTTGTCGACACATCTTATTTATTTCAAATTGTATAAAGCGGGGGTCGAACGCACGTCGTAAGGCTCCCATGTCTACAAAATTAATTCCGTGACGACACGAAATATGCCAGTGAGAAATGAAGAAGGCGGCGGAGAAGGGGAGGCTGCGCCGTTGTTGCTCCGCTGCGGCTCGCCCGCTGTCGCTCTCGTTTGGAGGGAAGCTGGCCCGCCGCGGGTTTGCATCATGGAGTGCCTTGCCAACAGCAACAACAACAAAGGATCAAGGCGGTGGTTCCGTTTGGAGGTTCCCGGTGCTCAGCGTGGCGCCCATGATGGACCACACCGACCGCCACTTTCGCTACATGCTGCGTCAAATCTGTCCCACCAGCCTCTTGCTCTACACCGAAATGGTGGTTGCCAGGAGCTTGGTAGAGGCGGAAGAAGAAGAAGGAGGCCCTTCCTCTGCCGCTAGGCACCTCCTTTCCTTCAGCCGAGGCGTCGAGAATCCGCTCATCCTGCAGCTCGGCGGGGACGACCCCTACCTCCTCGCCAAGGCAGCCGAATTGGGGGAGCGGCACGGCTACGATGGGATCAACCTCAACGTGGGATGTCCTAGCAACGCGGTGGCCGGCAGCGGCCGCTTTGGCGCCGTCCTCATGCGGCACCCTGCCCGGGTGGCCCTCTGCCTCAGGGAAATGCGCCGTGCCGTCTCTCCCCGCGTGGCCCTCTCGGTGAAGCATCGCATCGGCGTGGACGAGTTGGACAGCTACGAGCATCTGAAAAGCTTTGTGGAGAGGGTCGGTGGTGAGGGCCGGTGTCAGTGGTTTGTGGTGCACGCTCGCAAGGCCATCCTTGACAAGGGATTCTCTCCGAAGCAGAACCGGAGCGTGCCGCCGCTGCGCTATGACGTGGCATATCGCCTGAAGAGGGACTTTCCGGAGCTGCGCATCGACTTGAATGGAGGAGTCAAGACGTTAGACGAGTGCCGACGACACCTTCAAGCTTCACCTTCTGCTGACGATGGTGAGAATGAAGCAGGCGGCGGTGTGGATGGGGTGATGATTGGAAGAGAGGCTACTAGTAATCCCTTTGGCTTGTTTGCAGAGGCAGAAGCGATGTTTTCTCCTTCCGGAAGCGCAGTGAACGAGGCAACTACACCAACAGCAAAACTTCAACGAACAATTAGCAGAGCGGAGTTGGTGCATTGCATGGTCGAATATGCTCATCGTGTGAAACGAGAGGAAGAAGAACGAGAGAAGGATGAAGAGGACGAGCAGAATTGTGAAGGCTCAATGAAGAAGCAGAAGAGGAAGAAACGAAAGCAGCCTTTCAAGTTGTGGCATATCGCAAGACACATGCAGGGACTGTTTCATGGCGCTCCTGGCGCCAAGGAATGGAAAGCGGCTCTACAAAACATCTGCCAACAAGAAACTTCAGCAGCTCCTGAAGCTCTCTTAAAGGCACTACCATTCGTCACCAATAGCATCTACAGCAAAGGCTGATGATTCTTCTTCGTTGCAAAGAATGGGAGAAAGCACGAAAAAAAAAAAAAAAAACGTTCCAATGTAGCAAAATTGTCACAACAGCTCAACCTTTTGGGAGACTACATCAACGCTTTGAATGCTATCTTCGTACTGTTCAGCGATGAGCTGAGCAAGAGTTTCCGGTTCCACGTTCACCGTTATCGCCACGATTTGCAGCTTCTCTATGCCATAACCTATCGGGACTGCCTTGCTGTTGGCCCATACCACTTTCCCCCTTTTCTCTCCTTTGCTTTCTTCTTCTTCGGCCTCATTTTCTTCTGCCTCATCGATGGCGACTGAGCGCACCATTGCTTCTAGTTGACTCGCCTGTGTGTCGCTGTCCCATGGCTTCACTTCCAAAAGGGCCGTTATTGTGGTCACTTGCTCCCCTTCCCTTTGTTTTTGCTTTCCTGTTTTTGTTTATGTTTGGTAAGTAATAGTCACTTTTTTTCTTCTCTTCTTTTTGTTCTATCTCTTCTTTACTCCTTCCGAATAAACTACTTACCGACACAATGACCAGCACGCAGCGTTACCAAATGAGTAAGTGGCCGAAGAGGTTCTGAAGATGAAGGAAGTAGACCAAGAACCACAGGACATACCGCAACACGATAACACTCTCTCAAGAATCGAGTGCAGAGCGGCCGCAAGCGAGCGCCGTACGCTGCCAGGTCAGGCCCTGCATTCACCTCCAACAACCAAGTCTTCCACTGGGCGTCCACCAAGAAGTCAAAGCCAAAGAGCTCGAAGCAGGTGTCCATCGGCATGAAGGCGGTGGGCTGCCCGTGCACCGCCTCGAAGACTTCTTTGGCGATGGCATGCATTGAGCTGCGAACCATCTCCATCTTTTCTTTCATTTCCTCTCTGATCCTATGCTCTTCTTCGTCCTCTGCTTCTTCTCCCTTTCTTCGGAGTTCAGCTATCTTCTCTTCAGCCAAACGTTCAAACACCTCCTCAAAGAGCATGGTGCCCCTTTTCTCGCTCCATTCTTGGTGCCACTTGTTGACAGCATTGTTTGTGATATGTGCGAACCGCCGCTCTCGTTCTTCTTTTTCACGACAACCCTCTTCTGATCCCTTTTCCTTCTTCGCTTCCTTCACATAGCTTTCAGAAGCAAGAAAGGCCATCACTCCATCATCAAAGAAGTAGACCTTCATTTCCTCCCTTCCGGTTACAAGCACGTGGGCTCTCAGATGAAACTTTCGGCCTCCATCCACAACCAACGGCGGATCAATGTATTGTTGAAGTACCCATTCTTTCCATCGTTGCTCTTCCTTTGGTTCTTCATTCTCATCTCCTTCATCGTCATCATGGAGAAGAGGAAGAAGGGCGTCACAAGCATCTTCTACGGAGGAGCAGAGATACACTTGTTGCGCCGATCTGGAATCACTTGCTTTGAGTATCCAGCGTGGACGACTGCAACCATATTCTGATGGGCCGTCTGTAATTATATTTTTAGGGTTAGTTTTTTTTTGAAAGAAAACAAGAAAAGGAGATAAAAGGAGACCTTTGCTGGACGCATTGTCATCTTGATTGGCTTCTAATGTTTGCACTTTGCTCTCAATGAGGGCCTTTAATACCTATTTATTTTATTACATCATTTATTTCATTTCTTTTTTTCTTTTCTTTTTTTCTTTTTTTCTTTTTTTTTCTTTTTCTTTTCTTTTTTCTTTTTCTTTTTTTTTTTCTTTTTTCTTTTTCTTTTTTCTTTTTCTTTTCTTTTCTTTTCTTTTTTCTTTTTCCTTTTCCTTTTTCTTTTTCTTTTTTTTCTTTTTTTTCTTTTTCTTTTTTTCTTTTTCTTTTTCCTTTTCTTTTTTTTTTCTTTTTCTTTTCAACAAAAACAACAACAAGAAACGATACCTGCTTCGTCTGTTCCTTGTCATTCTTATAAGCATTACAGCAGGAAGGCAACGTCAAAGCTACGCTCTTTGGAATGGCAGCGGCCAGAGCGCTCTTCGGGTGACAAAGCCCATACTTTTCCGAGTGATGAAGCAGCTGGGCCTTCTCCGCAATGCCGTTCGCTCTCGGCAGCCAATTCGTGCACAACCGCTTGCTTCCGTCCTGATGCACGAGGGACCACGGAACTCCGAAATAGTCGGTCCAAAGAAAGTCGACATCGCTGTAAACATTTGCTCTTTCTTCCTCCTCCTCCTCTCTTTCTTGCGAACGAGAAGGAGTTTTGATGGTCCATCCTTCTTCTTGCAGGAGTTGGAGCCAGAGTTGTTGGACGTAGGAACATGCCGTATCTACGACCGCCGTGAGCTGTTTGTTCTCCGCTGCCGACATGGTTGGTTCTCTCTCTCTCTCTCTCTCTCTCTCTCTCTCTCTTCTATGTATTTTTGTTGTTTGCTAACCGACCTACAACACTATCACCAAAGGACCTGTTTCCCCGCCCTATTTGATGAGACTTCTTTTGCTTTTTCCTTCATTTATTTTTTTGCCCAACCACACTAGCACCGTTACTCAAGAGAAAAAAAAAAGCAAAACTGTGAATTAAATAATTTTCATTAATTACCTTTAATTATTATATTCACGGCCAGGTGAATATAATGATTAAACAAACAACCTTTGAAAACAACATAAAAAGCTCAAGAGAACGGAGATAAGAACGTAAGGATATCTTTGGCCGATGGCCGGCTTTGTGGATCCATCTGACAGCAGCGACGAGCCAGTTGGATGGTAGGGGAGTGATCAGCGGAGGGCACGTTTGGAGGAAGCTCGCCTCGTTTGATCATCGAGAGATATTCTTGTTCGGGCAGGCCGGCGTAGGGCGCATCCAGTGTTACCAGTTCCATCAAGAACATTCCAAACGACCATACTTTGTTTTTTTTTTAAAAAAAATAAAATAAATGATGATTAGTAGGTAAAACCGTTTTTGTTAATCTTAAGGGAGAAGAAAGAAAGAAATGGAAGAAACATACTATCAGCTTTTTCGTTGTCAACCAATTGTGAGTTGTCAGAGGACAAAAGCTCTGGTGCCATGTATTCTACATTTTAAAAAACAAAATGGTTAGCACGGATGTAAAATAGACAAACAAAGAAACATAAAAATGAAGCCAACAGGCTTTTAACGTACGTGGAGTACCAGCTTTAGTGATGGAGTCAGCCCGCCTTGTTGAGATGTTAAAGTCACACAACTTTACGCCTTGATAATACTCCGCATATGGATCTCCGTCCAAAAGTATATTAGCGCTCTGTGAAGAAAGAAAGATATAAAGTCACACTTTTGCTTCTCTCTCTCTCTCTCTCTCTCTCTCTCCTCTTCCAAACCTTTATATCACGATGATAAATGTTGTTCTCGTGTAGATAGTGTAAACCGGAAGCCACTTCGGTGGCATAATATTGCAGCTGTTTGGGAGCGAAGCACTCATTGGCAGCTCTCTTGTGGGCCAACAGATCCCAAAAAGAACCTCCTCCACAATACTCAAAGAAAATGAAGAATTCATCGGAGGTTTGTTCATAGCTTTGCACAAGGTTAACAATGTGATATGCTTAAAAAAACGTGGCGACAAGAGAGGAGGGAAGCACAAACCCCATACAACGCAGCACGTTCTTATGCAAAAGTCGTGTTTGAATCATGCATTCACGTGCGAGTTGCAACCCAATCGACTCAATCGAAGAACGCTGATAAACCTTAACTGCGCAACTATGTATTGTTTATCATTTTCAATGGCCATTCTCCAGCAAACACACAAAACAAAGTTATTACCTGATAGGACCAAGGCTACAGCGATAAACGCTGGAGAAAGCGCCCGACCCAAGTTTCGCTTGGAATATAAGCTCAACTGTTTGTAGATCGGGCAAAATGATGTGACGCTCCGACATGGCCATTGTAAGGTGAGCCCCGCTCTGCAGGATGAGCTTCCGGTCAATGCTCTCCTGCGTTCGTAGTCTTCCTGGGTCCATCATTAAGTCTATAGCCTGCATTTTCAGCGAGTTAACCATTTGTTTCTGCTCCTCTTCTATTTGCTTTCTTTTTTCTCTCTCCTCTCCCTCCCTTCTTCTCTCTCTCTCTCTCTCTCTCTCTCCCTCTTCCTCTCTCTCTCTTTGTGTCTTGCTCCGCAGCTTTTCTCTCTCTGATACCTTGTATCGGTTGATGTTACTGCTAACAGGGACCAGGTTAACCCAAGTGTGCTGTTCTGTCATGGTTATAGTACATGGAATTGGAGGATTACAGTGGTCGCATAAATATTTGCTGTAACGTTCAGTTGAGTAACCAGAAAGAAAGCAAAAGGAGAAGCAAAAGAAATACAACAAGAAGAGAAAAGCGTACAACAGGATAACTCGTTGCCGATTGAGGCCATGAGTGATGAATCCAATAGGAATGACATTGCTGTTGAGCTTTTGTTTGAGAAGTTTGCTCTGCGAGCCGTAAAGCATCTGGCTGTCATCTGAGAATGATCCTCCCATACAGCTTGATACCTATTCACGTGTTGTCAACCGCTTTCTCTTTCAGGGGATAGTAGTAGTAGTAGAAGAAGAAGAAGTAGTAGAAGAAGAAGAACAAGAAGAAGAAGAACAACAACAAGAAGAAAGATACCTGTAAAGCAATAAGCCTAACTTTGCTTTCAAACGTTGGGAACTTTGAGCAAAGCAACCGCGTGATCTTCACTATCCTTCGGAGCTTCTTATCCACATTTTTATCTACAAGAATGATTTCTGGCTCCTCTACATTTATCGGCCGCAGTCGTAACTCTTCCAACGGCACGTTGGCTTCACTCCGTGCCGCTCCAACATCAAACCAACCATCTGCAATTTGTTCATGTTCTGAGAATTCTCTTGACAAAGCATCTCGTTTTTCACTTCCTCCTGATGCTGGTGCTGGATGGTGACCTTCGATCATGTCTGCATGGTAATGGTGATGATAGCCATCCTCTTGCTCTTCCTCCGCATAAACGCTCCCTACTGGAATCTCATAGCCAAGCCCCATTTCAATACATTCTTTAAAGTGGCTGCTGTCCTCTCTTTTTGCGAAGATGATGCCAATCACGTCTTCTTCTATAAACAGCTTGTACATTAACGAAAGAGAAAAGCAACAACGAGAAGAAGAAGAAGAAGGAAAGGAAAAGAAACAACAGGAAGAAGAAAAATAGCAAAAATAAAAGAGAAAAGAGAAAAGAAAGAACGAAAGAAATAAACAAACGCAAGAAAGAAAACGAGAATAACAAAAAAGAAACAAAAACAACACCTACCAGCTGTATAAATGAAAAAGTATCGAGTGCTATCCACCACGCCGTAGAGGTCGGAGGTGTAGGCGGAGATCAGCGCCTCATCGCCCCTTTCTGCAGAGTAGGGATAGATGTGCAGTTCGTTGCCATTTAACAGACATATGGTGGCTTGGTCGTCAAAGTCTGGCCATGCCACCGCCCTATGGTTGAAGAACACCCAAATAAGAAAGGCAAACGAGAATAACCAAACAAGAGATAAAAAGAATGGTTAAAAGTACCGATCGTAGTCGCAGGAAAGCAGGGTCGAAACAAGATATACTTCCCACGAAGGGCAGGCATCGCTGTGGCTCAACAATAACTTTCTCCGAAGCACCTCCTTATCCCCGTTGTTGTTTAGATCGCTTGCTTTCTCCTTCTCCTTCTCCTTTTCCTCCTCCTCCTCAAAGCTGCAAGTGTCGTCGCTGTAGTAATACAGAGGACACTTGCGAGGAGCCTTTGGTGTTTTTGCTTCCTTTGGTGTGCGTGCTTCATCCTCAAAGAGAAGGGCATCATCCAAAGCGATAAGGCTCTGTCCCAGGAAGCAAAGCTTGTTGGTGTCATCGATGAGCCGATCCACATTCTTCTCGTCGCTGTAACGCAGCAATGCAGGACCAAACACGAGGCCTAAGTTGACGGCATTCATACGGTTAAGAGCGTGATGAGCAGCAACCTTGCGCAGCAATAGTAGCAACCGCCGAAGCACTGCTCTGTTGGCGGGTGGCAGGTCTCTCAGTGCCTGTTGTAGCTGCCTCACGTCCATTCGCAGTCGGTTCCCTTTATCTGCTCAGAGAATGAGAAGAGCCAGACCAGGAAAAGAGAGAGAGAGAGAGAGAGAGAGAGAGAGAGATGAGAACAGACCAGCCGTAACGCACTCCACTGTGAACAGTTGGTATCGCTCGAACGTGAGGAGCGGTTCCTTCAACTGACGCAGGTAGAGCTTGATCAGGCCGCAGACCGTATGAGCGCTAGGGCACCGTTTCTTGAGCACCTCCCCAAAGTCCTTTCGTCCGCTGTTTACTTTCTTGCGAAGGTCCTCTATCTCGGTCTTGCTTCCAGGAAGCCGAAAGAGGCCTTCCACCACCAACATTCCTTTGACGCAAAGAAAGTTGAGAAGAAGAAGAAGAAGAAGAACAGGAACAAGAAGGAAAAGAAGGAAAAGAAGAAGAAGAAGAAGAAGAAGAAGAAGAAGAAGAAGAAGAAGAAGAACAAGAAGAACAAGAAGAACAAGAACGAAGAAGAAGAAGAAGAAGAAGAAGAAGAAGAAGAAAAGAACGAAGAAGAACGAAGAAGAAGAACAAGAAGAACAAGAACAAGAAGAAGAACAAGAACAAGAACAAGAACAAGAACAAGAACAAGAACAAGAACAAGAACAAGAACAAGAACAAGAACAAGAACAAGAACAAGAACAAGGACGAAGAAGAACAGGAACAAGAAAAGGAATGAGAACGACAAGGAGAACTACAAACCTCTTTCTTCGAGATATGAGAAAGCTTGTTCAAGGAAACGAGGAATGCCTGAGCTGTCATCCTGGACGGCCTCCTCGACGGTGCCACCGAAAAACAACGGAGAGGACCCTTTCCTATGGAACAGTTTTTTGAGCTGCTGTTTGCCGGTCCGCTGCTCCTTTTCTTGGGGTTCTGGTTTGACCTTGACCTTGACCTTGCCGCCGGAGGCAGAGAGCATGCCGCCGATCCCGTCGCCTCCGTCGGAGGGCTCGCTGGAGTCGCTCCCGCTGTTGCCTCTCATGTGCAGGAACGTGCGAGTCCAACGCTTCTCCCTCTTGTTGCTGTTGTTATGCTCTGCGCCCGTGGGAATCAAGGTGGTCTTTTTGTCAGAAGCAGAAGTGGAGGAGGAGGAGGAGCGGTCGACTTCTTTGCTCTTCTTCTCTTCCATTTCTTGGTTGGAGTTTGAGAGATATGAACTGGCGTTTGGTAAATGAAGGGAGCAAAGGACAACGGGATGATTGTCCAGCAATTTATCCGTTTCAAATCATAGCACTCAGCGAGACAGAATTTGCCCTCTTTCTATTTTTTTTCAGCCAAAGAGAGAAGAGAAGAGAAGCAGAGAAAGAGGAGAAAAGGAAGGAAGCAAACGAAATGAACGATGGAAAAGGGGGTTAACGGAGTGGAGGAAGGGAAAAGAGTTCTCCACAAAAGATATCTATTTTTGTGAAAAAAAAAAAGCCTGGGGTGGAGTGTAACACCACCATCAACCCGGTCTTCCGCATAATAAACAACAGCTGTTGGTGGCCAAACGGCGATAGAGAAGGGTTGGCTAATGTTGGCCGCACCAGGCTGCTTTCAACATGCATCGTGCTTCCTCTTTTGCACAGGCACCTGCAAAGGAGACAAAAGCGTTATGGGAAGAGAGAAGCAAGGAAGAAGAATATTCTCTTCTTTTTCCTCTCCTCTCTCCTCTCTCCTGTTTTTCCCACAATCGAAAAGGCCACCAGCAGATGAAAGGGTTTTTGTACGTCAAGGAAGGCGGTGGAGTGTTCAGCCTGATGCGGCAACTAGGCTAGCCAACCCGTCTCTCCCTGACCCATGGTCATGCAATGCTGTATCTCCATAAATACGGGATGATGGTGGTGAAATCCCACCTCAGGCTTTTGGTGTTTCTTCTTTAAAAGAGAGAGTGAGACAAAGAGAGAGAGAGAGAGAGAGAGAGAGAGAGAGAGATGTCTTTCTGAGGAAGAGACAAAAAGGAAATGGCTAATGCAAACAATTTTAAACAGTAAACTTGAGGCATCGGTTCTCCTCATGGATGCCTTTGCACTTGATACAACAGTAACGCAATCCACACCGCGTGCAAGTATAACTGGACAGATATCTTTTGTTGCAAGACAAAAGAATTCTTCAGTTGTCAACAAAGAAAAAAAGAGAACATTGAAGAGAGACAGAAAGGTGAAAACGAAAAGGAGAAAGTCTATAGATACCCGCAAACACTACAGAAATGACGAGGAGGGAAGCGAGAAGGCGCAGCGGCGATGGTGAAGTAGGTCGGCACGTGGGGCGGATAGTTCTCGTAGCCAGCATTCTCCAAGACTTTGTTGAAATTCTTAACCAACCGCATCTGCCGTTGGACGTCTCTTTGGGTGGTCTTCTTTTTCTTTTTCTTGGGTGTGTATGTGGCTTCTGCGTTTGTTGCGTTGATGTTAGAGAGGAGGAATAAGGGCAAAAAAAAAAAAGAGAAGAACAAACGAGAAAAGAAACGGAGAACCAGAGTGGACGACAAAAGACAAGAAACAAAACAAAGAGGAGAGAGGAGAGAAGAGAAAGGCAAAGAACGAGAGAACGAGACCAAGAGAACAAGAGAAGAGCAGGCGATTGAAGAAGGGAGAAGAGGGAAGAGAGAATGGAGCAAAGAACAAATGGGTGACCTAATTCTTCGGTCTCCTCGATGATGGGCGCAGGGGCAACATCAGCCGTTTCAACGGGTTCCTCGGCGGCGTAGTTATCATGCTCCAGCGACTCCAGCCGCTCCTCCAGCTTTTGCTGGCGAAGCAGGATGGGGTCTCGTTCCTTTATCCGTTGGCTTTGCACTCGTAGCCTGCCTTTTTAGTTCATCCTGCGTCAGTCTTATGAAAGAGAAAAGAGAAAGAGAGAGAGAGAGAGAGAGAGAGCAAAGAGAGAGAGGGCAAAGAGAGAGAGAGAGAGAGAACCAGATTGACGGCGTTTGTTTGGCGTGCTACCTACAGAGGAGGGTAGTTTTTCTTTCGGTTGATACGCCGCATCATCTATTGTTTTTTTTGTTTAGAATTTTTTAAACAATCTAAGAAGGGATAAAGAATCGAGAGAGAGAGAGAGAGAGAGAGAGAGAGAGAGAGCGAGAGAGAGCGAGAGAGAGGAGAGAAGAGCAGCACCATCTTTCCGTTTGCTTCCTCTGCTACTTCGTTTCATCTTTGTATTATTTTTTTTGGTTGTAGATCAGCTATCACGACACGAATCTTGATCACGATAATCGTCGACATGAATTCCGTATGCAGCAATTGTTGGCATCAAATTTAATAATTGGAAATATATCGAAAAATTGCAACAAAAGTTTGGTTGTCGACAACAAAAAAAAAAGAAAGAACCAAAAAAGAATGGCCGAAGGAGAAGCCATTTCTTCTTCCACCGTTGTTGTTGTTGTTGCGGCTGCTATGGAGGAGGCGGAGGAGGTGGAACGAGACGGGAAAAAAGAGGAGGAGGAAGAGGAACATAACAACAACCACCACCACCACCATCACCGCGTGCCGATTAAATTGCATCATCCCTCAAAACTTTCTGCTTCCGTCGACACCCCTCGTTCCACTCCCGCTTCCTCTCCTTCTCGTTCTTCTTCTTCTTCTTTCTTTGCGAACCGCAACAACAGCAGCAGCAGCAGTAACGGCGATGAAAAGCAACACCAGCAGCAGCAACAACAAGCGCCACCGCCCTACACAGCCGCTCAGGTGCTCGAGTTCATGAAGTTAGATGGCTCCTTTGATAAGCTCAGACAAAGCTTCCTTCAATCTTGCGAACATTCGGTATCACTTTTTTTTAAACTCTCTTCTGTTCTCTTTCTTTCTTTCTTTTCTCTAAGACCCCCAAAAAAAAAAAATACCGAAGGGAGGAGCGGAAGCACTTCGACAGAGAACGAAAGAGCTGATCGAGAGCGGCCCCACTTGGGCGAATGACTTGGCGGCGGCAAAGCAGCAGCCCAACAAAGCCCGCGCCAAACGCACGCTTCATCGCAAACTATTGAGCGAGCTCAAAAAGTTTGTTTCCTCGTCATCTCGGCTCGCGTCTCTTCTGCTCCCATTCTCATCTCTTCGCTGCTTCTCTTCTCTCTTCCTCTCTTCCTCTCTTCCTCTCTTCCTCTCTTCCTCTCTTCCTCTCTTCCTCTCTTCCTCTCTTCCTCTCTTCCTCTCTTCCTCTCTTCCTCTCTTCCCTCTCCTCTCTTCTCTCTTCTCTCTTCTCTCTTCTCTCTTCTCTCTTCTCTCTTCTCTCTTCTCTCTTCTCTCTTCTCTCTTGGTTCTCTGCTTCTCTGCTTCTTTTTTATTTACTCTTATCTGACACTTTTTTGTGATTGTTAACAAAAACAAAGAACAAAACTTGGTGAAGATGTTGATAGAGAAGTGGAGGAGGTGCTCTATCATAGCAAACACTTTAGCAGCTCCGTAATGGAACACATCGCTGCTGCGGTGGATGCCATGCTCGCAAAGAAGAAGGCAGCAGAGGAGGAGGCCGTTCGTCAAGAGAAGCAAAGACAACAGGAACGCAAGAAACGAGAGGAACAAGAGCAGAAGCGGCGCGAAGAAGAGGAAGATGCTGAAAAGAAAAGACAGGAAGCAGAAGCGAAGAAAAAGCTTCAAGCAGTAGAAGAAAGTGAAGTTGCCCGCAACAAAAGTGAAGCAAGCAACGTAGTTTCGAATGGAGAAGAAAAGAAGGAACAAATAAAAGAAGAAGAAGAAGAAGAGAAGACAGTGAAAAGCAATGGCTCGATAACTGTAGAATCGGAGAAAAGCGAGACCTTAACAAAATCGAAGAAAACAGTGTTGGAGATAAAAGGCAGTGATGACAGTTCTTTATCCAGTTCAAGTGACCTAGAGAGTTCGGATGACGATTCTTCTTCATTGTCTACGTCTTCACCCTTACCTTCCTCTTCTCCTCTGACTACTTCCTCTTCCTCTTCTAGCGAGAAGGAAGAAGAAAAAGAGGAGAAAGACGAAGAAGGAGAAGTAGATGTCGTTGCAGTAGAAAAAGCACCACCAAAAAAGAGAAGCAACAAACGGAGAATTACCACAAGAAGCTCTGCTGCTGCTGCGGCTGCTGCACGAAAGAGAAGAAAAATCCAACTTGACATTGATGATGAAGACGAGGAAGAAGAAAATATAGTGAAAGCAAAGAAGAAGAACTCCAAAAAGAGAGCTACCACGAAGCAGCGTAAGCGACGTTCACAACGAGGCAAAACACAAATGAAAGGAGAGGAGGAAGAAGAAAAAACGGAGAGCTCGGACGATAAAGAAAGAGAAGAGGAAGAGGAAGAGCAAAAGACGATAAACCGCAGAAGGAGCGGTCGTCAACGAACTCGACGAAAGGCTGCTGTTAGCAGCCTTCCTCACAAGAAGCGCAGTAAGATGCTTCAGAATGAGGAGAATGAAGAAGAACAAGAAGAGGAAAATGATGAGGATGAGGACGAAGTTGACGATGAAAAAGAAGAAAAACTCAGAGCACAAGCAAGAAAACGGTTTCAACAAGACCATCAAATCAGCTATTCTTCAAGGAGACGTGGTTCTTCAACTGCTGCCACTTCTGTTCGTAAAAGCAAACGGCAGCAACGAATTCGTCTTCAACAACAACAGCAGCAACAACAACAACCACTAGGACGACGCCAACGGCGGATGCGATAGATTCCACAGAGAGAGAGAGAGAGAGAGAGAGAGAGAGAGACTCTAGCGGAAGATAACTAAAACGACTTACAGAAAAAAAAAAAACAAATTACAACAAATAGCTTTTAAAAGGAAGAAGAGAGCGAGAGAGAAAGAAGAAAGGAAAGATGTCGTTAGAGGCCAAGACAAAAGGTGTAGGTGCTTCGAATGATGTCCGTCATGGAGATGACACCGATGGGGACCATCGCCGAGTTGACCACCCACACCTGGTGCTTGTGACGACGCGCAGACAACATCTTGAGCATGATCTCAGCCAAGTTGTCCCTGCTATGGCAAGTCAGCGGATGTACCAGCTTTCCGTCCTTCTCTCTTCCTTTCAGATAGTCCAACACCGGCAGAAGAACCTTTTATCAAGAATATCGATTAGCCTGTGAAACGAAGAGCATATCGCGAACAGAAGGAAACAAAAACCAAGAGAGAAGGAAAGCACATAGAGAAGTAAAGACGCCGTACATTCTTGAGCGAGTCATTATGAATGCCCTTCAGATCGGAAGTTGAGAGAGTGGTAATGATGCTGTTGTCCTTCTCAGCTTCCACAACCGGCAAAGCCTGCACCTCGTGCATCTTCATCACACGAAAGCCCTCCAAAGCGGTGGCATAGCTAGGCAGCGAGGCGACTCCCTTGCCCCCTCCCAACGGGTTGACAAGGTTCAGCTCCTCCACTCGCTTGTGCACCACCTCGCCCAGCTTGCTCTCGTTCTTGCTCAAGAAGCGGATGACGTCCGATTGAGTGAGCAAATAGCATTTGTCTCCCTCGCCTTCCTCGCTCTCTACCAGGCATCGGTGGACGCCTTTGTGAAAGTATTCGAGCACCGTGAAGAGGTCCGTGGACTCTGTGCAGTACCAAAGGTCTTCGCTCTCTCTGGAGGTCGCTCCCAGCAAAGCACTTGCTTTGAGATCTGTTGGTTGGTTGGGTTGGCGTTTATGACAAAACAAATAAGAAGTTGAAGAGTGAAGTGGGGGAAGGCATGAAGTGAGGGAGGAAGCCAAACCGTTGAAGCGAATGGCAGAAAAGTCTTGTTCTTCGAGGCTCAGCTCTTGGTCTTTGAAGTAGGTAGCAAACGCGACATAGGTCATGATGTCGAACGAACCTTTCGAACGCAAAAAAAAAGGGGGATTAGAATAAAGAGAGGATCGGTAAAAAGAGTAGAGGAGAGAAGAGGGGCGGGCAAAGAGAGGCTGAGAAATCATACTGATGATGCCAACGTATTTCTTCTTGCCTTGAGGTGTTTTCTCGTAGATAGGCACCGAGAGTATGTTGTTCTGAGTGAGCAGCTCCAACACGTTCTCCAGGGTAGCGTCCGAGTCGGCGTCGATGAGAGGCTTGGGGTCGGCGGCGACGAGGTCGCCCACTTTGACCAGCGATAAAAAGTTGCGCACCGTTTCTGGAGTCATACAAGCCATCGCGATGTCTGTGTTGTGGTCTATAGATAAAGCCAAAACAAGAGGGTATGCTCCAAAGGGGTTTGTTGTTGTTGTAGCGATGAGAGACAAGTGAAGGAAAGGAGGGGTATAACGAAGAAGAAGAAGAAGAAGGTTGAAAGAGAGGGAAAATATATAAAGAGAGGGGACCCTTGGGGTCGTGGAGGCGACGTTACGGCTTGTCGATACCTTTTAAAAGCCGGTTTATTCGATAGTCACCCAAAATGATACGAGATTTCCTTCGAATTTCAAAAGCACGTGGTGATCACGTGATCAACAAAAACAAATAAATATATTCATAGAGAACTCCTTTTTGTTTGTGTTTGTGTTTTTTTCGCCTTTCTTATATATTTTTTTTCGAATGACGGCGATACAATAATAAAACCCTACATAAATATCACATCCTTGCGCAAGCTTCACTTTTTCTTTCTCCGCTTCCCTTTTTTCTGCTGATGAAACGAACAATCAACCAAACATAAAACCAAAAGCAAAACCAAAACAAAAAACAAAAACAAAAGCAAAAAGAAAGTGAACAAAAAAAAGGAAGAAGAAAAAAAGGGGGCGACGTACAATCATACGAAGATAGCTCCGCTCCACCTCATCAAACTCTTCCCTCTCTTTGGCGCGCAGCCGCTGCTGCTGCATGAGGGGCAGGGCCAAAGAGGCCAACATCGCTCTCCGCTGGTTGTTGACGTGCAGCTGCTCCTTCAAGCGCTGCTGCAACAGTCTTATCTCAGCGCAGATCTCGTCGTCCTCTCTGTTGCGGTAGTCAGCTTCCAGCTTCTTCCGCCGTTTGGCCTCCTTCTCGGCCTGGCGTTTTTCTTTCTCGCGCTCCTTCTCCAACTCTTTCTTGCTCTTCTTTTTGGTTTTGGTTGTTGTGGTAGTTGTTGTGGTAGAAGAGGACGATTTAGAACTCGAAGAAGAGCTGCCACTTGTCTTCTTCTTATCTTTGTCTTTGCTCTTCCTTTTGGATGAAGAAGATGAGGAGGATGAACTGTTTTCCAACTCGGCGGCAAGGCTATCCAGCTCGTCTTCTTCGTTGAGATCGTCCTCATCATCATCCAATAAGCCAATGGAACGAAGCTCATACCGAATGCGATCCTCCAGGGAGAGGTAGGAAGGAAAGGAGTAGGTCTTGGTGGGCGGTTCCTCCAAAGGGATTAAGGGATTGTCCGTCCAGTTGGTTTGAAAGGAGGTAAAGGAGGGTGGAATGCCGAGATTGTGAGGAAAGTGACTGGCGGTCACAGAAGGAGCAACACCACCGCCACTTGAAGAAGAAGCAACAGAACTTGAGAGTAAGGAAGCCGAAGAAGAAGCAGAAGAAGCGAGAGACTTTTTGGTGGATGTAGTTTTTGCTTTTTTGGCAGGACCCTTGCCACCTTTGCCACCCTTGCTTCCCACTTCCTCCTCCGCTGTCTCTCCGCCTCGAGCAGCAGCTCCTGTTGGACCTGCTAACGGTTGATGCCTGTCCACCATTCCGAGACCGACAGCTCCTCCTTTGTACTTGTTCAAGAAGCTACTTGGATTGCTGAGGAAATCTTCACCGCCTTCACCATCCAAACCTCCTCCTGCTTCTCCCGTGATCGGATGGCCTCCAATTGTAGATTGATACGACGAAGGAAGGCCACCATTGGCAGCAGCAGGGGCAGAAGTGGAGTAGGGAGGAGGAAAGATTACGTTCTCTTCGATAAGGGCGGAGAGAAGACGTGAAGTCAAATCACCACATGCTATTGTGGTACCAGCAGGAGGCATGGCAGAAGGTGGTAACTTCAGTTGGCTGTCCTTCTTGTGAGCTTCCTTCTTTTGGCTGCTCTCCTCTTTGATTGTGGTGGAGTCCTCCCGTTTCCGTTTCTTTGACGTAGTGGATGTTGTTATAGACAATGTAGTTGCAGCTCCTCCTTGTGGGTCTAATGCAGAGAGTTTCTTCAGCCGTCCTGGACCTTTGCCTTTACCTCGTCCCTTGTTCACGCTAGACTTCCGCTTATCAACCTGGAAGTCATCTTCCTCGTCTTCCAAAATAGAGCCTATAACAAGAAGAAAAAGAATTAGCAAAGGCTAGTAGAGACAGAGAGAGAGGGACAGAGAGACAGAGAAGAACAAACCAGCTATATCATCACCTTCAGGAAACGCATAGACATCCATCTCTGATTTCTTAGTTACACCGGTTCGCTCTACCAAGGCATCCTCTTCCTTGGATGAATCGTTGGTCATGCTATCTTCCGAGAAAATATAGTCATCATCCGACGTTTGACTAGCTTTTTTCCTGTTGCGACTGTTGACCGAACTTGCGCGGGCTCTTCCTCTTTGTGCGCCACGCCCACGGGAGGTGGAGGGTTTGGGGCTGCTCCTATCTCCAGCGCGCCCTCCTCGAGGGCTAATATCGAGCCCTTGATATACAGAGTCTTCTTCTTCCCACCGCTGCAGATAGTGCTTGCCAAGGGGTGGTATTTGCCATACTGGATCGTCGGGAGCGTCCACCTGAGTGCATAATCACAGTGAGAAAGAGGAAAACAAGTGAGAAGCTATTTGGGATAGAGAAAAAGAATTTTTAAAAAAAGTACATTTGGAAGCAGGCGATTCAGATCGTTTTCAGTTATTTGAGCAAAGTACGGAGCCATGGACTGCCAAAATTCATGTATAGGCTTTGTTGGCTTTAAAGGGTCATCATCCTCTGAGGAACCTCCATCTTCTTGGGCTGGACGCCCTTTTTTCCTTCGTCCAGGCCTTGTTGCTTTTCCTGTTTTACTTCGCCGATTATTCTGCAATAATATGTGATAATGTCAGACCTCGTTTATCTAAAGGGGGGCGAAAAAAAGCGGAGAGGGAGAGAGAACCTGACGACGTGGTGAAGGAGCTTGTTTGGAGGACGAGTCAGTAGCCCTCGAGTCGGTGGGGCTTCCTGCACCAATGTCTGATCCTCCATGTTCTTGTTTCTTCTCTTCTCTCTCCTCTTCCTTGGCTTCCTTTTCCAGCTTGACAGGATTCAAACGAATGACCGTAGACACCTCCGATGGATTATCCCGACCAGAGGTCATGGATTCCGACACCATTTCCATTTCATCCAAGTCATCTAAGTCGCTCCCGCTGGCGCTGTAGTTATCATCGCTGTCTTTGTTTTTACCTTTTGATTTTCGTTTGTTCATTGTCTTCTTCTCTTTAGCCTTCCGCACGTTGTTTCCACCTTTGTTGATTAGCTTTTTCTTGCCTTCAATGCTCTGTGCACCAGCTTTTGCTGTGTTGGATGAGGTGCCAAGGAGATCAAATTCATCCTCGCTTTCGCTGTAGTATTTCGGAGGGGCTGCAGTGCCGCTTAGTCCGCTCATCAGCAAGTCAAACTTGTACATTTCCTTCCGCCTAGCCGACCGCGTAAGGGCTGGTGTTGTCAGAAGGTGGTCCCCAAAGAGACTCCTTATCTTATCTCTCTCCTCCTTTGTATATACAGTACGCCCCATCGCGGCGTCGTGAGAAGTTCCAGTTAATGTTGCGAAAGCTTCATCTGCCATTCCCCCTATCGAACCCGTGGCTGGTGTTGGTAGTGCAGAGACAGCAGAGAATGAAGGCGATGAGATATGTGTGCCACTGCCTAGTGCTGCGTTTGGAATGTTGCTGTTTGAATTGCTCCGTTTACGTTTTCCTTTGCGCGGTTGCTCTGAAGTTAATCCATATCGTGACGTAGTGGTCCCTTCCGCTTCTTCACTACCTCGGTGGAATGCTTCTGCTGGGGGTGGAGATAGAGGGGGCAAGCCTTTATGTACCCGATATTGTTTGTATTCGTCCTCATCTGCAAAAAGGTTTTTAGGTGCGCGAAAAACGAAACTTGGGCCAACAAGAGACACGTACCTGCTACAATTGTAGACGACAGGTGCATTTCATCCCATGCCATCAGCTTTTGAAGCTCTCGCTGAATAGAAGCAAGAAAAACAGCATTGGTTGCGGACAGCTGCACCACCTCCTGCTTCAAAGTTACCAAATCCTCCGTAGGCCAATCTGACATCGGGGCGAGGCCAAATTGAGTCGGCCGGATGGAAGAGGCTTGGTGAATACGTGAGTAGTGAGACTTGCTTGGTAGATCCACGGGCTTCAACAGCAACACAGGTTCGTGTCGTTCATAATTCCAAGGAGCCGGCGAAGCGACGTTAGCACCACTATCCTTGGGAGAGTGGCCACTGCCTGCTGAAGACTCTGTCCGATCCAACGTTATTTTGACTTTGAGATCGGGTTGTGCTTGCTGTTTCTCGATTTCCGTTTCGCCCTCTCCTCTTTCTCTTGTCCGTTCCCGATCCCGGCTTCCTCTGCCCTTTGACCGGTCACGTTCTCGTATTTCCCCCCGCTCCTTGCTGTCTCGTTCTTTGTCCCTCTCTCTTTCTCTTCTATCACGTTCTCGGTCCCTACCATCTCGTTCTCTTTCTCGTTCATTGCTGATTCTTCCACTACGATCTCGGTCTCTGTCCCTGTCCCTGTCCCGCTCTCGAACATCTCGCTCTCGCTCTCGCTCTCGTTCTCGATCCCGTTCTCTTTCCCTCTCTCTGTCCCTGCTGCGCTCCCGTTCTCTTTCTCTGTCCCGCTCCCGTTCTCGTTCTCTCTCCCTATGGTCGCGTTCCCTGTGATCCCTGTCTCTGCTGTTTCTATCTCTGTCTCTATCCCGGCTGTCATGGTCCCTCTCCCTTTCCCTATCTCTGTTGGTTGTTCGTTCACGCTCCCTCTCTCCTCTATCCCTTTCTCCTCGTTCCCTCACTGGTTGCCCATCTTTGTCTGTTTTTCCTAGCTGCTTTAGCACGCTGTTGGTAACTTTGATGGTGAGTTTGACGCCATCACCCTCTTCCGGCACGTCCTCCTCTGTCCGTCCTTCGTCTGGCTGGGCTTTCCCGTTATGTGTCGGTGCTTCTTCCTCGTGTCTTTCTCTTGCACGGGTCGAAGCACTGCTCTTATCTGCAGAGGTGCCAGTGGAGGCAGCACTGGACGGTGGCAACGACGACGAAAGAGGGCTGTAAAGGCGAAACATCGACAATAGTCAGTACAAATTATCGATATTCGATAGGGAGAATAAAATATCGAAAGAGTTTTTGGCGATGGAAAAAGGGGGAAAAAGATGGGATCAACGCACTTTTTTCTTGGCCGTCCTGGTCCCCTTTTCTTCACCACGGGTGTGTCGGGATCGACTTGTGTCTCTGGCTCAACGGTCGTGCTGGAGGTCCCTCGTGTGGTTTTGCCGTTCGCTTTGGTGGCGCGAGCTTTGCGGGAATTTTTCGAGGGTCGCCCAGCTCGACTTTTCATCGTCTTCCCGATTTACTTTTTTTTTTTTTGATTTTGTGAGTGTGAGTAGAGGGAGGAAAAAAAAAAAACAAAACAAACTGCGCACCTTGGGGGGAAAAAAAAAAACAAAGCCAGTTGATCTCCACAGTTGATCAGGGGTAGAAAAAAAAAATCTCTTGGCCTATTTCTTTTTTTTTTCTTTTGTTTGGGGGACGAAGAAAAAAAAATTTTTCAAAGTCCTTGTTCCACGCTCACCCACGGACACGCCCGCTCACTCCCAAGCACGGCACGCCAAAATATGAGCGTAAACCGCCAGCTCCCCCCCCCCAAAACGGACACAAAAAAAAAAAGGAGACAGAAAACGGTAAAAAAAATATTTGGATATCTGACATGATAATCCAAGATATTTTTGAATAGATGACATATCTGTCAATAAACATCGTACAGATTCGATATTTTTCCCTGCCATGAGGAATTTTTTTTTTTCTGCGGGGGGAGAGGACAAAGCGAGTAGAGAGAGAGAGAGAGAGAGAGAGAGAGAGAGAGAAAGAGAAAGAAAAAAAAGAGTTTCTTCTCTCCATTTTCACTCTCTCTTTCTCCTCTCCCTCTCTCGCTCTCTCTCTTCTTCATTCTTCTTGTTCCCTTTCCCTTTTTTTTTTTTCGTTCTTCTTCTTCTTCTCTCTTCCTCGTGAAACATGAAGTTTGGCAAGCAGCTGCAGCACCACATGGTGGTACAATGGGAGGACCAATACATCAGCTACTCCAAGCTGAAAAAGATCTTGAAGCAGATCAGGGCCATCCTCAACGAGGCCGCCGCCGCGCGCAAGGAGGAACGAACCAGCACCACCGAGGAGCTCTCCAAGGACCTGCTGCTCGAAGGGGAGGAGGACAACGACGGAACTACAGACGAGCTCCCTCTTCTCTCGGACTTTCGCCCTTCCCCCGCCGACCTCGACGACGAGGAAGAACAGGAGGTGCTGATGGAGGAAGGAGGGAGAGGAGGCGGGCTGGGTCCCAACTACCTCCCGGCCCACCGACGAGCCAGCAGCAAGTCCCGCACCTGGAGCTACCTCCGCAGGAAAAGCACGGTCATGGTGGAGTCGGCCACGAAGGGGTTGGAGAACGAGTTCTTTGAGGCCCTCCGCGCGGACGTCAAGAAGATCGAGGACTTTTACCTCTCCCAGCTGGCCATCCTGGACGAGAAGCTGGTCAATGCCCAAGCCCAGGCCAAGTACATCATGTTCTTACGAGTAACTCTCTCCTTTCCTCTTCGTTTTTTTCTCTTCTCTCTCTTTTCTTCTTTCTTCCTCGTTCTGTCTTCTTCTTTGCGTCACGTTTTTTTTGTAGGTGGATTTCATTTCATTTAAAACTAGTCTTGTTCCAATGTTCCTATCGTACTATGTATTTCTACTCGAACTTTTCTGATGCGTATTCCAAACAAACGACTACAATAACAACAACCATGCTATCCTAAAACTTCAGCAAGAGAGAAAGAATGGAGATAAGACGGTGGAGAGAGGAGCGTTGGTGGTGAAGAAGGCCCTCGTCAACATATACAGACATCTTATGATGCTGTTTAACTATGTTCAGCTCAATCATACTGGCTTCTTTAAGGTACATTCTCTTTCTCTCTCTTTCTCTTTCTCTCTTTCTCTCTCTCACTCCCCTCTTTCCCCTCTCTTTCAAGTCTGTTCCTCAACACTTTGTTTTCTTATTATTTTTTTTTGGTTTTCTGCATTTTCGTTTTTTCTTTGGTTGTCAAATAGATACTCAAAAAACATGATAAAATAACGGGACTCAACATGAAAGACACGTTTATGGACATCGTGGAAAACACTGAGTTTTACAACCAACAACGGTTGAAAGAGCTCAGCAAGGAAGCTGAGGTACGTTTCTATTTATTTCGCTCGTTTTCTCCCTTTTCACGCCTTCCCTGTTGTCCTTTCTACATCTTCATCTGGTCTGCGCTTCCGCTTGCCTTCTTACATCATCTTCCTTTTTTTTTTCTCGCTTTCATCTTTTTTCTGCTCTAACATGTTCTGATGCGCAGGAAATGTATGCCCAAGCCTTCACAAACGGAAGCAAAGATAAGGCTAAAGCCATCCTATGGGCACGTCAGCATGACGCTTGGCATTGGAAAACGATGTTGTTGGGTTTGCTCACTGGCATGATCATTCCGCTCCTCTTTTTTATGGCATTGTTTGCTGCTGGCGGAGACTTTGTGCACCAGGTCTCCTCATCTGATTGGAAGGAGATTTTGCCCGTTTATAGGCTCTTTTTCATTCCTATATTGGCTGT
>JAVKOQ010000638.1:0-22114 GCA_031835245.1 Balamuthia mandrillaris
TTAGGAGAGACTGAAGAAAAAGAAGAAGAAGAACAAGAACAAGAAGAACAAGAAGAAGAAAAGAGCAAAGGAAGAACAATTACCAGCCACACAAAAGATAGTTTAGGACGACGCCCATGGGCTCAAAAGCACCACTGGGGGCTAACTTGCCGCTGCTGCAGCCCATCAGCAAGGTCACAGCGCACCTCTGCAAGTTTTGCAAATGTACAGCATTGAGGTACCGCTCGCCTGTGCTGTGTCCACAATAGCTGGAAGAATTTTTTTTTTGTTACACAGAGTGGAAATGAAAGATGAAAGAAAGAAAGGAGGCGCTTACATGAATAAATCGCTTTCCGTGAGCATCTCTCGAAACTGATCTTCAGTGGGCACTTCGCCTGTTATACCGCGCCAGCCCTTTTGCCTGATAAAGAGCGGTAAAGCAGAGAAATGGTGAGCGTTTCGGAGATGATTTTACACGAGAGAAGTGATAAATAGCACGAACCGTTCGAAGTAAGGCTTAAATGTCTTTTGGGTCTTGGGCAAGTCTTGGCTGGGGTTCAGCAGGTACCGTGTGTTGTCTGACCGAATGCCGTCGATGAAGAGCCGATCTTTATTGTTGGAATGCTGAGCGAGGAAGCGAATGGAGGGGACTCGGGCCACCGCCCTGTTCACCATGATGGGAATGCATTCCCATGGCAGGTGCTGCAAGTCCTTGTCCAGAATCAAGAACACAGGATTCCTGTCGCTGTCATCATAAATGGAGGGAGGAAGTGAGAGGCAGTTTAAAAATAAAGAGAATGGACACTAACCTGAGCTCTTCCTCTTCAACTAATGGCATCACTTCGATGTATTCCTGGTTCATTTCTTGCCAGAATTTGGTCAGTTTTGCTCTTGATGCTTCATTTACACGGTTTGGCTTCCATCCCAAAACATGGATGAGGCACTCGACTCCTTGCTCCTCAGCCAACTCGGGAATGGAGGCAAAACACACCCGAAAGAGCTCTTCATCCAACGCCACAGAAATGGCTTCCTCCGCCGCTTCGCTGAATAAAGAGGCTAATCTTTCGGCCAACGTAGCCGCCTTCTTGTTGCACTTGCCATCATCTTCCTGCAATCGTAAAGAGCCGAGCAGCAAACACTTTTTTTTCCGAGGAGGCAAAAGGAATAGGATTGAGCGAACAAATAAAATAAAAATATAAAATAAAGAATAAATACCTTCCAGTGGCCAAGCCACTCTTCCTCGATGGAGTAAAGAAGATGTTGCATGCGTTGATCCAGCTTTTTGCGCCTGCGCCACCAACCCCGCTTTTCGCTGTCCGTGGTGAGCTGCAGGCTGCTGGCGTCGGTGCTCTTCTGGCTTTCCGCCATGATGTCCTCAAACTCTTTCAAGTGTTGCTGCAATGTTGACATTGGTTCTCCTTCTACATTCGTTGTCGAGAGTGGAATACGTGCAACGATGGGAGAACGATTGGCTTGGTGTCGGGAAAGAAGAAGATGGGAGCTCTTTCTTTGATGGCCGTTGCTAAAGTCGTCTTGCTCGCTGGAGAAGAGAGAAAGACTGCAAACGGTCCAATCGTCCGGAAGCACGTGCACGTCTTCGCGGAGGAAGCATAGCATTGCCCTTATTTCTTCTTCCGTTTCTTCTGTGCCTCCCTCACAGGTGGAAAGCGAAGAAAACATGGAACTGAGAACGTCCACATCCACCTCTTCCGAGTTTGCTTTTTCTTCGTTGGCCATGCGGCGGAGGCGGAGGTTCCTGTCTTGCATTCTATGTACAAACGTAACGCCAAAGGAGGAGTCCAAGTGGGCCAAGCTCTGGAACCGCTCCTCTTTTTGTAGAGAAGAAGAAAGCAGCGCAAGATGCTTGCAAACGAGTCTGGTGAGGATGGAAGGGGTGCCCGCCGCTGAAAAGCACAACTGATGGGCTTGTTGGAAATGATGGAAAGCCTTATCCCAAAGCACATCAGCTACCAGTATGTTCTTGCTGTTGGCCGACTTAGGGGTAGCCTTAGGCTTTGAGGAAGAGGAAGAGGAGGCAGAAGAAGAAGACGTGGTTGCATTTTTTCGCTTTGCGACACGCTTGCCACTCGGGTTGGTTCTTTTGGCAATACGCTTGGGCTTTCTCGCCTGGACAGAGGGTGGCAGTTCCACCGATGGAGGGACCCTAACCCTAACCCTAACCCTAACCCTAACCCTAACCCTAACCCTAACCCTAACCCTAACCCTAACCCTAAAAAAAGCAAACGAAGAAGAAGGAAGAACCAGCAGCAGCAGCAGAAGCAGCAGCAACAACAGCGACAGCAACAACAACGACGGCGATAAGGAGGAGGAAGCAGCAGCAGCAACAACAACAACAGCAGCAGCAGCAAGAACAACAACAACAGCAACAACAACAACTGCTGCTGCTGCTGCCGCTGCCGCCACCGCCGCCGTCGCCGCCGCCAGGAGGAGGACCTCAACGACGACGACGACGACCACGACCACGACCACAACGACCACCGCCGCCGTCCTTCCCGCCGCCGCCACCGCCGCCCCAAGTAGCAACAACAACAACAACAACAACAACAACCACCACCACAACAACAACAACAACAGCAGCAACAGCCATCACCACCACCCCTCCTACTGCAACAACTACAACAACAGCAACGGCGACAGCGGCAGTAGCAACAGAAGCACCCGTGGAGGTAGTGCCGGCAGGAGAGGAGGGGGGCCGGCAAGCCCCCAGCCCGGTCCCCTGCAGGAGGCCCCTGTCCATGTCCTCTGGCTCATGTACAACCCAAAGGCAAGGCTTCAGATGGTGCCAACACGTTTGAAGCAACACTGGGCTGCAGCGTTGAAGGCTATCTCCTCTTGTGCGCTTCGTACGCTTGCTGCTGAGGACTACAGGGCTCACCACGAGGTCCTTCAAGTGCTTATGGAACTACCAGCTCGTACCTTTGCAGTCCATGCCAACGCTCCAGCAGGAAGCAAGCTCACACGAATGTGACAGACGCTGGAAGAGCTAAGTGATATTTGTGACTCTTGGACGCCGATGAGCAGTAGCCATCACCGCCGCCGCTGCCGCCAAGATACCGTTGCCCTCATCACCGTCGCCGCCGCCGCCACTAACGCTGCTGCCACCATCACTGAACCTGCAGGCCTCACGCCTTGTGTGGGTTTCCCTCAGATGCTTCCTCCACCATTACCATCAGCATCATCATCCTTCTCCTCCTCACCATCCTCAGCACGGACCTTGTCATCCACCTCGTCACCATCATCACCATCACTGCTGCCACCATCACAACTGCAACATCAGCAGCAGCAACAGCAAAAACAACGGCTACATCGTAACGCCAAGCGTGCCATGAAGCTGATAGAAAATAACCTGCTCTCCAAGGCCCTACAGACACTGGCTGCCGCTGAGAACGCCCCAGTGGACCAAGACACGGTGGACAAGCTCAGAGCCCTCCACCCGCCAAACCCAAGGGACAGGGACAGAGAGTGGCCCCTGCCCCCACCCACCCATCCTGCCAACTTCTGGCCTGAGGATCTTCTCAACATAGACAAAGTGGACAAGGCCATTGACGCCCTGCCTCGTGGGGTGGCTCCTGGCCCTTCCGGATGGACATATGAGATGATCAAAACTGCCAAGGTACATGGCGCAGGAGAAGGCTTCCTCACGCTCCTCCTGGAGATGACCAGAGGAGCAGCATGCGGTACTCTAGGCCTGCGTGACTCCTTGACAGCCTCAAGGCTGGTGGCCCTCCGCAAGCCTCCCCCCGGCCAGAATGGAGTACGACCCGTGGCAGTGGGCGAGACCTTCCTTCGTCTGTTCGGCAGGGTGCTTCTGGCCGCAGACCCTAACATGAAGCCAGAGCATGTGGGCCAGTACGTGGGACCCTGCCAGTTCGGGGTCGGCATTCCAGGAGGAGCTGAGATCCCGGCCCATGCCATTCGAGAGCGCTTCATGGTTGGCAGGACCTCCATGGTCCTCTCCACGGACTTCTCCAATGCCTACAACGCCATCTGCAGGGTTCACATCGCCCGGCAGCTCTGCCTTCAGGCCCCCAACTACTGCGCCTTCTTTGCATGGAGCTACAAGGAGGACTCTCCGCTCTACCTCAGCGCAGCCTTCAAGGACCAGGTGGGCACTTACATCCTTCCTTCCCAGGCTGGGGTGAGGCAAGGAGACGTCCTTGGTCCTTTTTTCTTCTCTGTCGGCATCAGCAGCATCCTAGAGGCGCTGCGTCGCTCTCCCGAGTGCCAGGGTACCACCACCTTTGGCTACATCGATGATATAAATGTGGACTTTGCCTCAGGCCACGGCACCATGTGGGAACAGGTCACCCTGTCCACAGTTATGCGCATCATCGAGATGGAGGGCAGGGACATCGGCCTGGTCCTCAATCGTCGCAAGTGCAAGCTGTGGCTTCCCCATCTTCCCTTACCTTCATCATCCTCATCCTCATCATCCACAGAGAAGGAGAAGGAAAAGGGGAAGGAAAAAGAGAAGGAGACGACAACGATGATGATGATGAGTGAAGAAGAAGAAGAAGAAGCAGCAGCAGCAACAGCAGCAGCAGCAGCAGTGATGGAAGAGGAAGAAGAACCCTTTTCATCATCATCATCATCATCATCATCATCACCGTTACCCATGCCTCCCTTGCCGCCCTCACGGTTGCTAGAGTCCTGGCTGGCTGTGCTCTCAGAGGAAGAGCTGGATGTTACCAGGGCCGGCCTCAAGATCCTTGGGGTCCCAGTGGGCACTCCAGAGTTTATGGGCAATTATGTGGAGCAAGTCTTGAGGGAAAAAGGCAGCAAGATCTTCCAGGTCTTGGCCTTCAGCCCTGCAGAGGTCACGCCGGAGATCATGCCCCTTCAGGCTCGTATGCTCCTCATTCGCCAGTGCTTGGCCTCGGTTCCTTCCTTCTGGCTGCGCACCGTGCCTCACTGCCACCGATATGTGATGGAATGGGACGAGTCTATTCGCACTGCAGTGGCGCAGCTCCTGAGGACTGACATTCGGCCTGGTAGCCTACAGGAGGGCATCTTACGCACGCCCATCCGCCTGGGAGGCTTCGGGCTCAGGGCGAGTGCTCCTTCCCGAGGAGTGGCTCCTTACGCCTTCTCAGCCTCCCTTTTCTCAGCAGCCAAGTACCTCGCCGCTCTGCAGCAGCAACAACAAGTACCACCTCCACTTGGCGGCGGCGGTGGCGATGGCAATGGTGGACGTGATGGCAACAACAACCATCACCATGGGGACTTTCTTTGCTCTAATGACAGCATCGACATCCTAGCCTCTATCCGTGAGGACATTGAAAAGGCAGAGCTCTTGGACACCACAGTCACCCCAGCTGACTGGCTGGATGCCATGAGGATCACAGGAAGCTTCCCACCCAACCTGGACCGAGCTGTGACCAAAGGAGCGCAAAAGAGGATGTATGCTCCCCACGAGTTGCAAGCATTCGAGCACCTTCGAGGCGTTCGCTGCCCCACGGCTCTTCGTCCTGCCTTTCTGGAGGCAGTATCTGAGGGCACCAGTCGATGGATGCAAGCCATCCCCAGCCGTCCGGACCTCCTCATCAAGGACGACCTTTACTTGGTGTTGGCCAAGCTCAAGCTCATGGAAAGCCCCAGCCAGGCACACACGACCTGTCCGCTCTGCCGTGCGGACCTTAGCGATGCAATCACTCACTGCCTTCGCTGCCCATCTTTGTCTCTACTCAGAACTGCCCGACATGATGCGCTGGTGAAGCAGTTGTGGAACATCCTCAGGCCACACGAACAGGTTGTCCATGAGCACACTCTGACTTATTCCTCTTCCGCTTCTTCCTCTTCCTCTTCTTCTTCTTCTTCTTCTTCTTCTTCTACTACTATCACTGTTGCTGCTGCTGCTACCATCGCCGCCGCCGCTGCTACTGCTCCTCCCCCTCCTCCTCCTACTAGAAGGCGCCTGGCCTCCATCCGAGCGGACCTTTTCCTGCAAGCCCGTGCCGAGGCTATTGACTGCTCTGTCACAGCTTGGCGAAGCAAAGCTCCACCCTCTCGACCCTTGACCTCCATGAAAGATGTACTTCAGGACGCTTTTGACCGAAAGAAAACCAAGTATGGACCAGCTATCCGGGCCAGGGCCATCTCCACAGTGCCTCCCTTCATCATGAGCAGCCTTGGAGCCATTGAGCACTCAGCCAAAAAGTTCCTTCGCGTCTATGCAATACAGCAGGTGGTCAGTCGCAATCCCCTCTTTGCCTCCAAGTACCAAGCCCGTAATCTCACTACCCTGGCAACACATGTGGCCAAAGGCACGGCACTCATCGTACTAGCTTGGAAGGCTTGTGTGCAACTTCGTGGATTGACCAGTTGGCAGCAACAACAGCAACAACAAAGTTCCATCAACACCAGACTACAAGGCCCTCGTGCTTACACTCATCGTCGTCGTGACTGAAAGACAAACCAAAAGCGACTTTGTGGAATGTGAAAGGTCCCTTTCTCTTGCTTTCCTTCTCTCAACTGGACTCCTCTCTCCGTCATTGTGCATTTGATGTCTCTTCATATATTTGAGACATTTTATGTGCTCAAACAGCCGCCCTTAGTCTTCGGACTTGGGCTATGGTTGTGGAGCATCACAGCTTGTAACTAAGCAGTGGCTTGTGTCACTGACTTGGCTTTGGTTCAAAATAAAGTTCGAGGTTAAACCCTAACCCTAACCCTAACCCTAACCCTAACCCTAACCCTAACCACTATCTATCTATCTATCTATCTATCTATTTATCTATTTATCTATCCAGTCAGTTTTTAGCTTGTTTGTTTGCTTGCTTGCATTCAAAAATGCACCCTTAGACCTAGCGCTCAGCTAGAACGCACAGGTTTATTGTGACAGCAGCAACATTCATAGTCTAAACAATAATTGTTATAATTGGTCTTAGTTCATTTGTTCTTCTTTTGACATTCACTCACACTTTGTTTTTTGTCTCTTTTCCCTTTTTCTTTCTTTTCCTCTTTCTTTCTCTCACTTTCTCTTTCTTTCTTCTTCTTCTTTTACACTGCTTCTTTAGGTGGTTCATGAAACGAACAGATTTGCCAACCAAAGATCAACAAATACGATTTTATCGCTCCTTGTGGCTTGAATGTTGTACCGCTTGGGTAGAAAATCATCCAGATGAGTTTGACAAGGATGTGCTAGCTGAAGCTGCAGCCACCTATGAGGCCAAAAACAAATCTCCTCTTCGTTGGCCCAATATTCATCGCCAGCTGTGCCGTCAACACATCTCTGGCATTCTGCAAAGCTTTTTCAGTGGCTTGAATGAGCTGGTGGATGAGTTTGTAGCTCCTGTACTTCCCAAGTTGGTCAACGGATCACCCATTCACAAAGCATTCCTCACCCCTCGTCAAGAGCAATCATCCTCCTCCCTTGCTTCTCTCGATGATGATGATGATGACAAGAGTCCTGACTCAAAAAAACAAACACCACGACGACAACGAGTTCGCAGAGCGCTTCAGCGACAACAATTGTTATCCAATCGACTCAAATATCAGAAGAATGGCCATCGACAACGGATCGCTTGGCAGGCACCAGAAATCCGTAGAGTTGTCACTTGGCGCTTGCGTGATGGATGGTCTTGGTTGGAGATTGCCAAACACTTGCCTACCCAACGTCGAACCAACAATGATTGCTATGATAAATGGCGCAATCTCCTCACAGAATTCTCCAACAATCTGGATGCTTTGAAGGCCAAATACTTGGTGGCCCATGATGAGGACTTTGACAAATCGGATGATGATGATAATGACAACACTTCCTCCCCATCATCATCTCCTACTTTTACTACCACTACAGTTATATCCATCTTGGATGAAGAGGAAGAGACAGAGGAGAATGATGATGATGAAGATGATGATGATATTATGATTATATCTTGTTAGATTATATAGGTATTTCTATATGAAAATTGAAAAAATTGCTACTTTGACCCACTTTATCCGTTAGACTTATAGACTTAGAGTTTTATAGAATGGACCATGGGGAGTTGAATGCCGTAGGTTCTGAGTACCCGCCCCTAACCCTAACCCTAAAAAAAATTCTTCTGGTCAACCACACACTAAACTTGGACATCAAATGTCCATGAAATTGCAAGAAAGAACTGGAGTTTTTGGAATTACTCCTGGTAAGATTTGATGAAAAATTGCAAGTACAGCTAAAGATCTTTCAGTTCCAGAAGAAGTTAGAGTCAAGTTAGCTCAAGCTATGCTCCATAGTTTTGATACTCATAATACTCATTATACTAAAGTATCAGCCCAGAAGGATCATCAGCTAGGTAGAAGAATTGTAAATTGTATGGGATTTGTTATTCAGAAAAATTTAAAAATAAGAGATCCAACTTAGTGGTGCAATAATAAAGAAAAAGAAAAAGAAAAAGAAAAAGAAAAAGGAAATGATAAAGAAGAAGAAAATATTATTGAAGGTGAAGACTTCAATGAGGAAGAAATAGAGAAAGTGGAATGGGAATCTACTTATGATGATATGGTTTCATTATTTTTGAAACAAATTGAACTTGTTAATGATGATAGTGGTGGTGATGATGATGATGATGAACAAAGAAAAACACTAGAAGAACCTGAAATACCTCTAAAGCAACAACTGCAAGTTGAAGAAGAGGAAATACTTCTAGCAAACCAAGTCTCCAAAAGAAAGTACAAAAGACTTAGAAGACTCACTTTTATGGATGATGATAATGATACAAATGAAACAAACCTGTTAATAGAAGGAAATGAAGCAGTGACAGTAATGATGAATGCAGAAGAAATATTGGATCATAGATAGGAGTCCATAAGTGATGAAGACAAAGTTGTTTATATCAAGTTAAATGGAAAGGAGCTAATCAACTTATTTGGAACCAAGAGAAAGAACTACCTCAGAGCTTGATTGTAGAGTATTGGAACAATCTTAAGGATCCATTATTATTTTTATCTTCATAGCTATGCAACACTAGTTAGTGCTTGCTCAACAGAAAATACTTGTAGTTTTTAAGTTGTTGTTCTGATTTAATTTGTTGTTTGTTTTTGCAAGGTTTTGTTTGTTTATGTTGTGGAACATTTTTTTTCCTTGTTCATTCATTCATTCAATATTAATGAAACATCTTTTAAACATTCATTTCTTCATTTATCTATTATTTTACAAACATTTTTAGTAAAATTATTATATAAAATTATTTTAAAATTAATTTCTCTGCAATAAAACGTTTTTACTCTTTGCAAAAGAGCTCATTGAATAGAGCATGTTGAGTTCTACAAGAACCTTTTTTATTTTTTCATACAAATGCACTGAATTCGTTTTTCTTATATATTATCTTCAATTTTCCCTTTTTTCAGGCGATTTGGCTCAAAAAACGCTGAAATTTTTTCTAAGTCCGAAATTTTTGCCATGGAACCAGGGAACCAAGAAGGTTCCCTTGGTTTCGCATTTTTGCATCTCAATAACTTTGTTACATCTTTATGAAACACCAAACTATCAATTGTAACAAATACTTTAAGTATTGGTCTTCCTTTGGATATATTTATGTTTATGACTCACCTCATTCCTGTCCGGCAAAGGGTATCCTTAAATCAAGGCCGATTCCCTAACCCTAACCCAGCAGTTACTGTTCCCACCAAACCTGCCCTCATTTATGAGTTGCTTCTTTGTCTTTACACAAAAGAAAAAGACAGCATTATTGATTTGCATCCCTCAACAGGGTGTATGGCCTTTGCTTGTTTAGCCCAAAAGTTTCAATATCTTGCTTTTTCTACAAATTTTTTGGACAATGAAAAAGAAAGCATTATTCAACATCTTTGTGTGTTGACAGGGGATAAACCCTACGGATCAAAAAAGGGACGGCACGTAAGCGACTCTGGGTTTATTCACAGGAAAAAGGGTATGGACCAAAGTGTGCTTTGAATGTGTCATGAGGAAAGAGGGAAAATAAAAGGGGCGAGAAAATGTGTGGATAATCAGGGAAAGTGTCGACAGGAAGTCAAAATGAAGTGAATCGTTGGTTTTCCAACAAGTGTATTAACAGTAAACCTGTTGGAGGACAACATTATTCAACACGGATTGGCTTTTCAACAACAATTTAAATCTTCTCCTTCTTCTTCCCAATCCTCTACTGTCAAGTCAGCTATATCTAAGCATGCTTATTTAGCATTACAACAAAAGAGAAAAATGAAAAAGAAGAAGAATAAAGAAGAAAGTGATAGTAGTGATGAGTAATGTAAGTGAGAAACATTCTTTATTGTTCTTTCCTTGAACACAATAAATTTGGATTTTTTAAGGATATTTTGTAAAAAAAATATAATTCTTTTTGGTAAATAATTTATTATTTATTTATTATTTTTGAAAATTATTTATTAATTATTTTTGAAAATAATTTCCAAAAAGGGACGTCCTTTTTAGTTTAGAACATGTTAATTGTTCTTAAGCTTTATCAAAGGAGGAGAAACCATCCTCAAAACCAGTACAAAGGATATCAATCAATAGGGAATCATTAGTTTGCAACAAATCAGTCCACAGGGGAAGAGTACAAGAGCCAACAGGTGGCATGAAGAAGGGTGTCTCTTGGGGGGATTCCATCACTCTAAGCACAAATCAATGGAGAATACAACTGTATGTGGTTAAAAATGAATATTGTCCTGCTGTCAGCCACAAAAACAAAAATAATGAACAATATACATTTTTAACCACAAACAGTAACTAGGGAAAAAGATGCATGGAAACCAGTAGAAAGCAGAAGAAAAGCTAGGGATGATAGCAGCGCTCTGATGAAGCGCTACCTTCTCTGTTATATATTTTGGGAGAGAAAGGAAAAAAAAGTAAAAATGACAAAGTCTGAAAAGCACAGAAGTGTGAAGAGAAAAAGAGGGAGTAGTGTTGGAAAACTCCAACATAATAGCCCTTCTTCTCTTCCTGTCGACCTCTCCCTCATGCCTGTCGACCTGAGGAAACCTCTTGTGTCCAACTTCTCCTTTCTTGAACTTCTCCTTTCTTGTTGTTTTCTCTCTCTGCCCTTTTATGCTGATATTCTCTGTTCTTCTTTTTTGGATAATTGTTCTAGCTTAAATACTGCCTCTCCTTGCTTCTTCTTCTTCTTTTTCCTCTCGGGACAACTTACAACAACACAAGATACTTTACTATCACTTGTATTCTTCACTTTTAGTAAATTAAGTTCGGGTCTCGTACTTACTTTGTCTCCGCCATCATTCCCGTTCTTATTTCACAACAGTAGGACAGGAGAAAGGCATAGAGAGAGAAGGGAAGAGGGGGAGAGGGTGAATTATTCTTTATGAACAGAGAAGCATGCCTGTTGTGTTCCGTGGGGAAGTGCTCTTAGTAGCTGGCGCAGGTCGCTAAGCTTTTTGTAAAGTCCTTCATGTTCTCTAGTCAGGGTTTTTGTTGTTTGGTTAGGTTCTCTTTGTCTCAGAAAAGGCCCTGTTGTTGTTTGATGAGCAACTGTCGTCTCTCTCTGAGCATGGTGATACTTTCAGCTTCCTTGCCGCTCTTCTTCTTTGATTCATTTGTTGCACGGTCGATTTCACCGTCCACCTTCTCTACTTCGCCTTGAACCTTCTAGATTTTGCCTTCCACCTTCTCTATTTCGCCTTTTACCTCCTCTATTTCGCCTTTCGACCCTCTTCTCGCTCCTTGCTTCTGTGCTGAAATGACGCACAAAAAAAGAACAAAACCTTCTTGCTGCGTACTTGCGTTGCGCAAAAGAGATGGGAATTGGACGATGCCCCTCAAGCAATTTTTTTTAGGTTTCCTTCGATTGGGTCACTCTTTTCAAGGGTTTTGTCTTGCTCCGTTAGTGCACCACAGCTTCACATACCCTCCTCCATTTCTGCGCAAACTTAAGTTGCGTGTGGAAGTTGAAAGAAGAGAAAGAAAACGGCTTTGCACCGATGAGCAGCAAAACAAACAACAGGCCTGATAGCATAACAGAGAGCGGTAGTATCGACGTGATGAGCTCTCCAAGCGATAGTGGTAGCAGCAACGCCAACATCAACTCCAGCAGCTTTAAGACAATAAATCTGGTCAGCAACGGCCACACATGGCAGATTAGGGTAGTTGACGTGATGCCCTTCAATGATTGGGAGGCTCTGGTGAGGAAGCACCCAGATCGAAACGTTAAGACAGCTGAAGACTTTGTTGTTGTTGACGAGAAGGGGGTCGGTATTTCACCTCTCACAACCAAGGACCAAGAGACCTACTATATCAGCCTTCAGCCTTCAACTCCTGTTCAACGTGGTATGTTCTTCTTGTCTTCATTGACTTAGATTTGCGCTTACAATTTCATTGGCCGCTGTAAGCTAGATGGCGCAGCTACGTTGGGATGCTTTGGAGAATGGCTCTCATCCTTGTTTGTATCCTCCTTGTCGGACGTTCTCTTGGGTACGAACAAGAGGAAAGACAACTCGTTTGGGCTTCCTTCGTGGCAGGGGGGAAATGGGTGGTTACACAACTCATCACTCCCTACCTCATCGCCCGATACCGCCCAAGCATCGAGCACTGGTTTGCCAGGCCCTATGCTATCGACGGTACATGGCTCATCGAGTTCGTCGTCTTCAGCGCCCTTGTTGCAACAGCCTACGTTACTATGTAAAGGAGGTGTGCGACGGCGGAAGATCAACCTGCCAACGTAGCTGCAAGATATGCTGCAGTTACAAGTATGTCTATATGTTATCTTTTGTTACTATTATAACTTTAAACGTTTGAGTTCACAAGGTTTTTTTGAACGGCACTATCAAAAGTCCTTTGTGTGTCGTTGAGCCCCTTTATGTTGGTAGTGAGGTATAATCTGGTTCTGCGAAGCTTTGCAAAAGGAAGCAGGGTCCGCGTTTTTCTCAAAAGCAGCAGCCACCTCCTGCAACCCCTCCTTTTCATAGGGCAGTAGCGCCACCAACACCGGGATGTGCAAGCAAACGAGCTCGTCAGCGAGCATAGCTGCCAACGAGGCGTTGCTCGGTGGCTCTTGGTGTGTCTGGGTTTTGAGATGCTTCTGTGCTTCATCATCCTCATCATCTTGTTGCAATTCTTTTTTTTTTTGTTTTTTGAGTTTATCAACAACTTTATTTGGCACGAGAGACCCTCTCCCAAAGGTCAATGTTGCTGCCCATGGCCTCCTTGAGGGGACGGGTGGCATCATCTAATCTTGCAAGGATCTGTGGTGACAGCTGGGTGGTAATGCCCCTCACGTTCTCCTGAATCTGTTGTGGGGTTCGTGCACCAACGATGACGGTGCACACAGAGGGTTGATATTTGAGCCAGGCCAGAGCGAGGTCTCCCATGCTCATGTTCAACTCCTCCGCGATCTTTCCTATCTCTTCAATAGCCTTGTATGATAAATGAAGAGGAAATAATAGGTAAGAGGCTAACAAAATATAGGGAAGCGTGTAAAAAAGACCTGGAAGGTTTCTTTTTCAAAACCTGGTTCTCGGTGGCGAGTGAGCCTCCTATCAGAGGAAAAGTGACGTGTACGTGCTCGTCCCTCAGGAACCTCGTCTGTAAATGAATGCAAGTTAGTGAGCAACTTGAGTACGCACCGGCGCGTCTATGTCTCACTTACTTACCGGCATTTTTGAACTTGCCACAAAGCAGACCGTGCATTAGAGGACTGTAACACAAGATGGAGAGGTTGTATTCCTGACAGGCAGGCTGCACCTCGTATTCGATGCCACGAGCAAGAAGATTGTAAGCTAGTTGGTTGCTTTGACACTTGATGATATCCTTGTGCTCCATAACTCGTTTCAGGTCTTGAGGTCCTTTTAAAACCAAATAATTAAAAGCAAGTAATTCAGACCAAGAAGACGTAACGAATCAATGCAGAGCATGGTGCCAAGGCACAAACCATGGTTACTCACACCAAAATGCCTGATCTTGCCTTGCTCCTGCAGTGTTTTGAGGGCTTCCAAGGTGGCTTTCATGTCCGCCTTATCGTTCGGCCCTGGTATACACTCTATCAGAAGGTCTGGAGCGAGAGAGAGAGAGAGAGAGAAGCGGCAAAAGAGTATGACAGGCAAAAGGGGCTGAAGCACGTACAGTGAATTTGATAATAGTCGATATACTCAGTGCCCAAGCGCTCCAGGCTGTCATTGCAGGACTTGATGAGGTCCTCGGGGGAGAGGTGGGTCTCGGCAACCTTGCTGGAGAGGATGACGTCCTTTCTTCTATCGCCAAGCGCTTTGCACAGAACTCTCTCGCTATTGCCAGCACCATAACCTGCAATCGAAAGGACATGCCTATCAGCTGAAACATGGTTGGACAAGACGAATGAGCAGCATACCTTCAGCCGTATCAAAAGAGTTGACGCCAAGGTCTAGTGCTGCTTGGATGGTTTTGATGGCCGTTTCTTCGTCGTAACCGCTGCCCCTACAGTGTGAGGGAACCACAATAGTATGGCTCAATAAAAAGTTCTCTTGGAGCGTACAAAAGCCAAACTCGTACCAGTTGGTATCCCCAGAGCCAGAGAACTGCCAACAGCCCAACGTCAGCACGGAAACCTTCAAGCCACTCACTCCCAGCTCTCTGTACTCCATTTTTTTTGTTTTTTGGGTAAGCACGGAGATTTTCTCGGGACGACACGGTGAATATGTCGCGTCGTC
This sequence comes from Balamuthia mandrillaris, assembly GCA_031835245.1. NCBI lineage: Eukaryota > Discosea > Longamoebia > Balamuthiidae > Balamuthia > Balamuthia mandrillaris. Next base: position 14,593 of record JAVKOQ010000638.1, read on the forward strand.
CTGAAAATGTTAAGGGCAGAACGAAACTTCGGGAACCGGGGATGGAAGAGGAACCTTCATACATTAGGGAGCAACGGGAGCTGGTGCTGGCCAGGGAGGTCAAACCAGAGGATGTGACGCGTGGTTGCACCTTGGACCGCAACGTGCGTCGCGGTTACTACAGAAAGAAAAACGTGAAGACCTTGGCCCAGATTCTTGACAATGATGAAGAGGGCAAACGTCAATGCTTCTCCATCGCTGGAACCGCCGCCAAAGTGGTGTTGTGGGAGGGAGACATCACGGGGCTGGAAGTAGACTGCGTGGTGAACGCTGCCAATGAAGGGCTGCTGGGGGGTGGTGGCTTGGACGAGGCCATCCACGGCGCCGCCGGTCCTCTTCTCCAAAGAGAGTGTGCCAGCTTGCGGCGGTTGTGTCTGCCAGGAGAGGCCATCATCACCCATGCCTACCAGCTCCCCTCGTTCTTTGTGATCCACACCGTAGCGCCTTACCTCGACGAGCAGGAACGGGCGCAGGAGGGCCTGCTTCGCAAGTGCTACCGATCGGTGTTGGAGCTGAGCAAGTCCTATCCCATTCGTTCCTTGGCCATTCCTGCTCTTGGCACGGGGTTCTACGGGTTTCCCCGCGATGAAGCGGCTGTCATTGCTCTCGGTGAGACTAAACGTTGGTTGCTTGAAAACGTTGCAGGGTCCAACGGCGGCGATGGACATGAGTCAGCGTTGAGGCATGTCGTCTTTGTGGTGTTTCATGACCAGTTGCAACATTACCAAAACGCAGCGAAACAGGTCTTTGCAGAAGACAAAGATGGAGAGAAACTGGTTTGAAAGGCAGCCCTGCTCTTGTTCCCTTTGGTTACTCTTGTAAGCTCTTTTGTTTTGCGTCCTATATCACATGTTTGTTTGCTTTAAAACACTTCAATAAAACGTCCAAAAGTTAGGAGCAGGGACAGCTGCATCTGGGATGTGCGTCATGACATAGTGGACGTGCTCGTTGAAGTCGTTGCCAACGTCAAAGGTGCCCTCTCTCCCTCCCGTCTTTCCACAAATAAAGGTCCTACTCGCAGGTATGCCCAATGCCTTGCTGGCTTTGATGTCGGTCAACGTGTTGCCGTAGTGAGCCACGATGTTCAGCATGTAATCCTTCTCCATGTCTCGAAGGTAGTCCCTTTTGAAACGACCAACAGAGTACCAAAGAGGAAGAGTAGGTTTACGACCTTTGGTCTGACCGATGAGACCAGGAGGCAAGCCATGTTCTATCAACCAGCTTCTTGTGTGCCGATAGAATGAACCTGAACGACCGCTGAGATAAATAGGAAGGTACCCTTTCACAGCCCATGCCCTCACCAACTGAACCGCTCCAGAGCGAAGCGCTGGATCAAAGTCGAGGTGTAGCATGTTGAGACTTGTTTGAGTAACTACCTGGATGTTGCCGGTGGTCAGCGTGCCATCGATGTCAAAGACGACAGCCTGCGTGCCGCGTTGCAGCACCCAAATGGCGCCTTCTGCTACGGAGAGGTCTCCAGCCACCATCATACGGATGGGGTAGTAGCCTGCTCGTCGTTGGAGGGAGGAAGCGGAGGGAAGCACAGGGATGGTGGCCTTGCCGTATTTGTTTGTTTTGCCGCTGCCCACCCGTTTCCACTCCTCCGTTGAGACATCTTCCTGCACGAACAGCTCTATCCGTGCGTTTTGTAAGTAGTTCATGCCGTATGAAAACGTTCCAGTCGCTTCTGCTGTTTCGGTTTCTTTTTTCAGGTGAGCCAAGAGAATGAGAGAGAAGGGGAGAGAGAGAGAGAGAGAGAGAGAGGAGAGAGAGAGAGAGAGAGTTCTTCGGGCAAAACAAACCATGTTTATCATCCGCAACCAAAAAAATGTCTTTAGTTCCGCATCGATGATTGGGTCGATGGCCGATGGTTTTCATGAGGTTGTAATGTGCAAAGTATTTGTCTTCTTCAACCTGGAGAGAATAGATATCAAAAGGAAGAGACGGAAGAGCCATTCCACAGTCTGTGGTTCCCAACAAAAACTTGTACCGCAGTTCCAATAGCAACACCTTGCGTATATCCTCTCTTTTCTCTTCTCGCTTGGGGAATGAGGAAGCAGAAGGACCGTAACCGTGTTGCGATAAGTGAATAGGGACTCGGACCTGGTTTAACTCTCCACCTTCCTTCAAATCATTCAAAGGAATCTTAGCTAAGCAACTGCGAGTCGTGCACTCCACCCTCACCGTCAAAATGGCATTTGACCAAAATACCATCATGTGCAGCGGTGTTCTGTGCACTTGATCATCCTCTCTCCGTGCAGGTAGGGACTGTGACTTGAACATCTGTTATTTAAGTTCCACGCAGTTCAATCTATCTGCTCTGAAGAAACGATGATAGAGATGACAACACAAAGAAAAGGGCCAACCTAGTCAAGCAGCAGAGGATAGACAACATAAGGAGAGAAGATACACGAACCTGGTGGTCACACTGAAGAACGAACTTGGGTTCCTTGTCGCAATCATCACCGTCCTGAAACAACGAACAAACTTGAAGACGTTCCACCACCAAATGACCAACGATGGGATTCAATCGGTTGGGTACTTTAGAAGCTGGGCCTAGGGAATGGTGATGCGCTTTTGTGAAGAAATAATACTCCACGCGATCGTCTGATAATGGGCATTCGTTGCTGATGTGCCGAAAGATACCCACTCGCATCAAAAGGTTGCCAACTTGTTGTGCTTCCTCCCTGTCAAGCTGCATCTTCCACGAGAGGAAATCCACTGCCTCTTCTCCAGTAAAGGTATAATCGTATCTTACATGCCGGTAGACACGCAGCTTCAGCCTTTATGATTCAGTCCTTTAGCATGGAAATAGAGCGGAAAAAGAGGAACGAGAAGGAACAACAGAGAGAGAGAGAGAGAGAGAGAGAGAGAGAGTCACTGGATCGGAAGTAAAAATATGAAAGAAACACGCACTGTGGTGTCATGGCACGGCGAAAAGAGAGGCCAGCTCGTAGACAGGCCTTAAGGGGAGGCATGCCAATTTGCTCTGGTTTATCCTTGCGTTTCAGCCAAAAGGCACGCAGTCGCTGCCAGGACCCACAGTAAGGGTCTTTGTCGCGTCCTTTCTTGCCTTCACCCAACCGCCAATCTGGGGTGGGGTCATGTTCTGTTTCTGCACATCCAAGCGCTTCCAAAACAGGCGTGCCCTCTTCTTTGGTCTTCACGATGGGTTTCCATCTCATCGTCGTCGACAGGGATAAGAATAGCAAGCAGGGAGAAAACCAAAATAGCGTAGAAGGCAATTCGTTGCTTTGCTTCTCATCTGAGTCATATCAGTCCGCAGTGAGCAAGAGGAGTGCTCGGAGGAGAGGAGAGAAAGAAAACCACACAACAATAAACGGCCGAGCTCCAGAATAGGAAGAGAACAGAAGAAAAAAAGAAGAAAAGACGAGAAAGAGAAAGAAAAAAAAAAGAGAGAGAGAGAAGCGGCCTCACCTGCTACTTCCCGTCTTTTCTGTTTCTCATCGGTTTGGCGTGTCGCTTTTCCTCTTTCAACAGGCATGGTCGTGTTTGCTTTGTTTGTTGACAAGCAAACCTCATAACCTTTGCAAAAGGTTGGCGGTGTGGTCGACTGCTAAAAGGGGGTGATCGTCCATGATGGTGGCCGTGTGTTGTTCCTCGACTCGGCTTTCTTCCTGTTCTTGGTGCAACCCACCAAATTTCTGTCGGTTTTTGATTTTTTATTGGTACATGTTGAATTGTTTGAATTTCAATTGGCCCATTTCAGTTAGTTCCCTAAAACGAAGATAAGAGATAAAGTGGTTGTTAAACTATTTGCTTGTTGTTGGTCAGGCTCTTGAGTAAGGATACACTTTGTCTCTTCTGTTGTTTTTGTGTTTTTTTGGCCTTCTTTCCTTCCTTCTTTGGTTTCGGTTGTTCCTTCTGCTGCGTTTGCTCCTCCTCCTCCTCGCTCGAGCTCAAAACGTGATCCTCATCGTCGCTGTCCTTGGTGATCCCGTCCTCATCGTCCTCAGAGTTCGCAGCATCCATGGCAGGGCTCGAGAAAGAGAAGACTCTATTCTTTCGCCTGTTCTGGTCGAAGAAGCGCCGGATGGTGGCCGCGCCGCTGGTAACAGTTTTATCGTTTGCCAGTTGTTCGTTGATGTCGCGTGGGCTTAGGTCCACCAAGAACGACAAACAATCGACACATTCCTGTGCCCAGCAGTCGAGGGTGAGTGACAGAGAGAGAGAGAGAGAGAGAGAGAAGAGGAGTATAGAGTAAAAAAGTAAAGCCATGGAAAGAAGCGTACAGTGTTGTCCGTTTCCGAGGATTGTTGCAGATGGGTGAGGATGCTCATCGCGTGAAGCTGGATAAACTCATCCAAGTAGAGGAGAGCGTTGCTGGCGACCGTCTCTGGGACCAACTTGGCCGCCTCCAGCTCTTCGGGAGAGCTTCCGCTCGTGGAACTGTTCAAAACGGACGGCGCAGAGGAAGTAATGATGGAAGAACGCCGAGGCGGTTCCGCTGTGCTGTTGGCGATGGCCCTAGCGGACGGAGAGGAGAAGATAGAAGAGGCGGAGGATGAGGAGGACAGTTTCGGTTTGGTCAGCTCGCTGAGGAAGCTATCCAGTCGTTCCCCGTTGGCGTCTATGAAGTCGTTCATGGAGGCCATGTAGTCTTCCTTCTCACCAAAGTGAACGCCGTTGCTCAAGTTTTGGAGCACTTTGGAGATGAGGATCAACAACCGTTGGATGGTTGGAGATGGCGCTTCTGTTCGTCATCCAGGATAGAAGAGGCAGAGAGAAAGAGAGAGAGATAGAGAGAGAGAGAGAGAGAGAGAGAGAAGAAAAGGGAATGTTAGAAAGAAGTGTAACTGTGGATGGCAGAAGATAGCCAAACCATTAAGCAGGCCGTAATGATGAGGAAGGATCAACGCTGGAGTGAGGAAACGAAGAAAGATGAGACTTCCAACCACTTGCCGCCAACCGTCTGCATATTCATGTTCCACAACACGCCTTAACTCCCTACAAATATCTCTTAGCGGCCTAGTAACAAAACAAAGGGTTAGCACATGTGAACGCTTGGTCGAAGAAACCTCAAAAAGAAGAAGCTTACGCTGGAAAGTCAGAACTGGTTCGCATGATGCGAAGAAACATCTTCTGAACAACAAGCTGAAGCTGCAGCTTGTGTGTTAACTCTACGCCTTTGAAGTCCAATCCTTCCTCCAGCAGCTGTGGATTGACCTCCATCTCCTTGGTGTGCAAAGAGAGAAGGTTTTCGCCATCTTCTTCCTCCTCCTCCTCGTCACGGCTGGCCAACTCGGCCAAGATGTGAGCAAAGGTCTTCCACAGGTAGGGCAGGCCGCATAGCCTTGCAAAGATTTTGAAGGAGGCTGTGCCCATGCTGTCCTCTCTTAATATAACTCCTTCTTCTGCGTACAGAAGCAAGAGACGTAAGCAGCACTGAAACGAAGAAGAAGAAGAAGAAGAAGAAGAACAAGAAGAAGAAGAAGAAGAAGAAGAAGAAGAAGAAGAAGAAGGGGGGCATGAACATGAAGAAGAACAACAAGAACAAAAACAAAAACAGAAGAAATCAAGAACACCGCATGAGAAAGAATGAAGAATGAACCTTGGGAGTCTTGTATTGCTCGATTAAGGAGGTAAAACGTTAGAAAAGCTCCTCTTGCGTGTGTGGTGTAGATGTAGCAAAGGGCCTCCGCCAGGAGAGAAACCTCGTTTTGGTTTACAACGCTCAACAGTGCCTCAAGGCCCGCCTTCTCCATCACAAACTACAATCACCAAGCAACAAAGTCAATAACGCAAACAACACAAAACAAAAGCAATAACCGAAACAAACCTTTTGCAAAGCCACTGCTCGAATGGACCCAAGCTCAACACCTTGAACGTCACCAGACGAGTTGCCTCGCAAGTCCTCCTCTTTGAACGACGACTGTGCGTAGATAAGTTGCTCATATTCTGGTTCCTTCAAGTTGAGCCTCGTCTTTCCTGTTCTCTGTCTCTTCCCACGATAAAACACGAAAGCTATGGCCAGAGCGACCACCACCAGAATAAGAACGCCGGTCACTCCAGCCAAGACCGAAAGGCCGATGACCAACGCCTCGTCTGTGCTCTCTTCGTCTTCATCTACCGTTGCTGCACCTGGAAACAGAGTTCGCGTTCCATCGGACAGAGATATTCTCTCTTCCTCGTTGGGAACCAAAGGAAAGTTTGCGGCCACATAGTCCAACATCACTCGATCGATACTAGGGCCAAAGTCATCCACGTTTCGCGCGTTGTCTTCCAAAACGGTGAAGTTGTCACCGCCCGTGCGAATGAAAGATACGGTGGCGAAACTGTACACAGCATCGAGGTCAACGCTTACATAGGATGTCGCTTTTGTGTTTTTCAAAACAAAGGGATAAGCGAAAAAAAGAAATAAAGCAAGAAGGAAAGAACAAAGTGACAAGAACGAAACGACGCAGCGATATAGAACGGGAAGGGAAGTTGAGAAAACAGGAAGAGAAGAGGTTACCCGCAGAACCATCTTGTCTCTTTTGTGCAGTCGAATCTCCAGGAATAGACACAGAGACGATCCTTCGTCCAACTGGTTCGTTTGGATTGTAGGAATAGGTGAAACCACTGACCTGAAGTAACCGACCAGTGCCTTCGTTGGTGAGGTCTTCTGCTCGTGAAACGCCATTCTCCAACATTTCAACCATTTGTAGTCCTGTCAGTTGGAAGGTCGAAAGCGTATCCGTCGAAGAAAATGGAAACGCGTTGAGTACATCCCCCAAAGTGATGTTGCCAGCTGGAAACGGCGCTCTACAATGGCAGTAGTACGAGTAACTGCATTAGACGAGCGAGACAGAAACACACAGAGAGAGAGAGAGAGAGAGAGAGAGAGAGAGATAGGCAGAGAACGAAGAAAGAAGAAGAGGACGAATGATGATGATGATGATGAAGGAGAATTTGAAGAAGAACAAAAACAACAAGAGGAAAATTAGAAATGGAAACATAAGTACCGAATAGAACCTCCATTGATGAAACCAAACTGGGTACCACCAGCCGCTCTCAAAGCATCAGCACCAAAGGTCCCCATAGCGCATTGCAAAGTCCTGCATTCTTCAAGAGAGTAACCGATTTCTGTTGTAGCTTGTCCTACCACTCTGTCGAAACTTTGCTCTATCTCAACCAATCTGGCTTCTATGTCATTAACGAAATCGCTTCGCTGTTCCGTGGTAACGTTCAATGCAACGCTGTCTCCTGTTGCTGACAAAACGACTCCCAGCTCGGAGAACGTGATGTTCAACTGACCTCACAGTGAAACCATTCAGTTGATGAGAGAGAGAGGAGAGAAGAGGAGAGCAGAGGAGGGATGAAGAACCATTCCGATGTGAGTTCCTAGAATACCAGAAGCTACTATGGGAACATCAGCGCCAGATGGTCCTTTGCGACTCTCGGGATAAGAAGTTTCCAAATCGTCGTCATTGTTAGAATACAGTACCTGTGCATCACTCACTTTGTGTGATGGCTTTGTATT
>JAVKOQ010000639.1:0-22113 GCA_031835245.1 Balamuthia mandrillaris
GCAGAATAACCAAAACAAAATATAATTTATATACAATGGTTCACCCTTATTTTTCTTTTTCCTCCTCGTCTTCTTTTGATTCACTAAAAAGTATCACGTCATCTTTCTCAAGTTCTTTCGCTGACCTAAAGCTCCAAATCTCATCCTTGATACTAACTTGTAGGTACGCCGTTCTAACCACATGTTCTGGTAAGTTAAATTCCGCAACACAGGCCTTGATGATATCCTTCATGGTCATCGAGTCAGATATTAGCACCACTGATTTCTTGTTGGCCTTCACGTGTTTCACAAGGACGCGAAATGGTGCTGTATCCCAAAAATTGTGCGCTTGCAAAATGGCGCAGTAGAGCTGTTGTTCTTGAAACTGAATTCGGTTCCGCATGATATCCTAAATGTTCGGACACAAAACGAAGCATTTTGGAGAATGAAAAAAATTGACTTGAGAAGGCATGCCACAGGCTTTGATGCGGTAGCATAATGGTGCAAGCCTCCTTTTCCTCGCAAACGCAAGGCACTTTGGAGCAACGAGGACACTCCATGCACGCTACGCTTTTAATGGTGTGGAGCAAAAGCAAACCATCAGGACGACATGAAACTCAAAGGAGATGACGTGGCGTGAAAGAAAAAACGAAGGAGATGACGTGGATTTCGGATCGTGGTATTGCTTACGTCAGGTATCACCTTTAAAAGATAATTGGGTGAAGCGTCATCGGAGAAGGCAACGGGCAGCCGATTTGTTGAATGGAGAGCCTGCCGCTCCGGTGGGTGGGCAGGCAAACCAAAGCAACGGAGGAGCTGGTATTTACGTGAACAGAAACAAGGTGCCGCAAAGTCTTCAGAAAGGAGCCGGTCATGCCTGGTCCGGCCTGATGCAAGTTGTGCTGCTATCCGCTGCCTGTTACAATTTTGTTTTCACGTGTTCTTCCTTCGCATTTTACTTTGGAAAGAGAAAAAGACGTTGACGTGCAAACACAACTTTGGGGTCTTCTTCATCTTCGTTCTCCATCCTTTTCAATTCACCTGCTTCTGTTGTATGGACTTTGCTCAGAGCCTCACGGAGCTCTCAACGTGAGCAGTCAGCGAAAACGGTTGGATGCACATTTATATCTCTCCGATCCAGAGAAGACTCACAAAACACGTTCATACCGAAGCTGAGGCCCATGACGTATTCACAACGGTACCTTTGGTGTGTAACGAGAACATTTTTTAGTCGTCTTGGTTCGTCTTTCTTTATTTCTTCTTGTTCTGCGTTTCTTTTCTTGTTGTTTTTGTTAGTGCTGTTGTTCTTCTTCTGCTCCTTCTTGTCCCTCTTCTTCAGATGTTTGCTTCTTCTTTCTTCTTCTGCTTTGCCTTTGTTCTTCTTTTTCTTCCTTGCCAGCTCCTTCTATTGTCGCTTGAGTTAGCGCAAGGTACGGTTACGCTCGAAAAGCTCCATCGGGGGGTGTGGGCCGTGTCTGTAGGTCGCTTTGTGTGTTCTCGATCAGAAATACGTGATCAGGCCTTGGTGGTGCCTGCTGTTGTTCGGAGGGTGTCCGCAACAAATGTATCGCTGACATGGGTAGGAAGGAAGCCTTTGGCCGAGAGTGTTTCTCCCAAAAGGCTGAATGGGAACATGGGTTCAAAAAGGCGGTCCGTGCTGGCAGGAGCTGTTGGGTTCTTGTTGCTCAGCGCGTTTGCATTGGAGCTTCGGTTCTCCTTCCTCTCATCTGCTTTGTCTTGTCCGTCGCAAACCGCCCTGGCAGGGGTGCTCTCGTATCCCATGCCTTCCTCCGTTCTTCACCCAGCAGTTGAAGGGAAGGGCGGTACACCCTCTTCAACAAGTGGCAGCGGGGAGAATCGGAGCGTTGATGCAACTGCGACCAGACCCTCTGGGAAGCCTCCGGTGACTGCTGCCGATGTGGCCTTTGTTGCGTCCCCAGACCTTCAGGAAAAATACCTTGTCCGTTCGGTCAAGTGGCTTCGGTAGGTGTTGATCGTCTTCTTCTCACTTTTCTTCAGTCCCTCTTCCTGTTGGGTAACCATTTCCTTCTGTCCCTTCGCTTTTTGCCTATCTTCCTCGCACTTTCAAACAGCTCTCTCCGCTATATGGGAGGCTCCCTCTCCAACGCAACGGCAGTCCTTATGTTCCCTTCAGCCCCCCCTGGCTCGTTCGTGAAAGCCACTGCCAAGTACAATCCCCTCATAAGGGTGACAGGAACGGTGGAGGGGAAGTGCAAGCCAACTCACAAGGTGAACGTCTTCAAGCTCGAAGAGCTTGCCGCTTTCAGGTTTGTCATTGTTATGGACTGTGACACAGTTTTTCTTCGAGACATCGCCCCGGAGCTGAACTCCATGACCTGCGACTCTGTCTATGCTGCTCCAACGAGTAAACTCCCTTCTCCCTTTGTTTTCGTTGTCGTCTCTACTTTTCTCAGTCTCTTCCCTGTCGTTCTTCCGTTTCATGGCTCATCTGCGCGTCTTCTCTTTGTGCTTCTCCGTGCTATCATTCTTGTCCTCTTCTAATCTTCCGGCATTCGTTGTTTCAGACGGTGCCATTCGCAGTGGTACAAGGCTCAACATGTTAAACTACTCAAGGGAAGCGCTAGCCATCTCCCTGCCGTGGCATCACGAGGAGACTCGATGCAAGCACATCTCCCCGCCAGAGGAAAGCCGCAACCAGCCAGATGAGTTCCCTTACTTCAACGCCGGAATGATCATCATCCCGCAGTCTCTCTTCCGGCCCATCACGCGGCTGTGGCACTATTACAACGACTTCATGGCCGCCAACGGGGAGGGATGGTTCTGCGATCAAGCCTCACTCACTTTGGCCTTGGCCGCTTTGGACGTGCCCTACAACTACCTGCCCGACACGCTGAACGTGCCTTTCATTCAAGTGCCCCATACGGACTTGGGTGATGTGGCCGTGCTGCACTATCACAAGAACGAAGGAGGGAGAAGCGGGGAGTGGCCTCTGCCACCAGTGGATGGCCAATTGAGGAGGAATCTTCAACGGTATAACGAGATGGTGAGAGAGCATCCAGATGAGTATTTAACAGGATAGGCATAAAGGAAACAACAACGACAAACAAAAGTAAAGCACACTGAAGAAGAACAGCGAAGAAACGATCATTCGTCAGCCCAATCAAAGATAACAATTGAAGCAGTGATGTTATCCATACTTCCTTTCTCGTACGCGTTGTCCACAAGTGCTTTGGCCAACTGATCCATGTCTGTTTGTTCCTTCTCCAATTGATCCAAAACAAAGTTGACGACGTCTTGTGCGCTCATCACGTCCCAAACTCCATCGCATGCCAACACGCAGAAGCGATGTCTTGGTTTGAGCTCGATTGTATCGATGTAAGGATCTGCCACGAGGCCCGATGGTTTGCCGCCCGTGAACTCTTTTGCTTTGAAGCCATAGTCACCACTTGTTGTTTGTTATTTCGTAAGTTGGTTGATATTAGAAAACAAAGCAGAGAAGAAGAAGAAGAAGAAGAAGAAGAAGAACAAGAAGAACAAGAACAAGAACAAGAACAAGAACAAGAACAAGAAGAACAACAAGAACAAGAAGAGGAAGAAGAACAAGAAGAAGAAGAAGAAGAAGAAGAAGAAGAAGAAGAAGAAGAAGAAGAAGAAGAATTAGAAGATAATTGAGAAGTAAATACATTGCTCTAGAAACGGCGATGGACATAATGGCAGGATTGAAGACAGGATGGCCAACGCGATCCTGGAATAGAGTGCCTCCGACGCTTTTCACTCGCTCTCCTTCCTCTGGATTGCGCTTTGGGTTGTGAACTTCGCTCAACGTGACCGCCTTCTTTCCGTCTTTTTTATTGGTTTGGCAAGTTTGTTAAAGAAAATTAAAAGGACACAGAAAATGAGAAAAGATTGAGAGAGAGAGAGAGAGAGAGAGAGGTGAGAAGAGAAAAAGTACCACACAAAACAACTTCGCTGTCTCCAACATTGCCAATAACCAATTTGTTGTCTTTGACTACAACCACAGCGGCAGTAGTGCCCGAAGAATCTCCGCTCTTTGCAGACTTCTTTATGTATTCCTCCTCCACCGTCAAAATAGCTTTGCGAAGAGCTTCCGCTAGCACTTCTATCGTTGCTGTTTCCATTTCACCTGTTGTTTAATAGGGATACCATTGTAAGTATTAACAAAGAAGAAGAAGAAGAAGAAGAAGAAGGAGAAGAAGAAGAAGAAGAACAAGAAGAAGAACAAGAAGAAGAACAAGAAAAAGAAGAACAAGAAGAAGAAGAAGAAAAAAACGAACCATTCTCTTTGACCTTGTCATGGACGAGCTGTTCGAATAAGACGTGAAGCCTGCCACAAACGTATTCAGAGGCTTTGTCGCCGCCATGGCCGTCGTACACCCCAAAGAAGGCATAGGGAACCTCCGCGTCCACATTCTCGCTTTCAGGCCTTTGCAGGGTAGGCACTGCTGCATGAGCGTCTTCTTGTGTCTTTCTTGCTCCTTTTATTTTTTGTTTTGGTTTGTTTAGCATAAAGTGACAATAAAAACAATAAAAATAAAAAGCTATAAATAATATAGCAAAAAAAAAAGGTCATGAAAGAGAGGTTGGTTATAGGAAGAAGAGAAAACCTTGAATGCTGCAACTGCCATGGCGCAAGGTGAGCGCCAGGAGGTCGTCGTTGCTGCTGCCACCTTTCTTCTTTTGGATTTGAGGCGACAAGGAGCTATAGGAGAGGCTGCGCTTGTGATACGCTTTAAAACGAAAAGGGGCGTCCTCGCTTTCTTCCTTTTCTTCTCCTCGTTGCGGTTGTTCTTTCTCTTGTTCCATCTTCAGTTCTTCTTTCTTTTTCGTTTTTTTTTTGTTTTTTGTTGCTAAGAAACAAAAAAAAATCAGGGATTATTGTTTCACGCCAGTTTTCCCCTTTGCGTCGCTGAAATTCAGATAAATGTCGACTTTTCGGGCGAGCCAAAAATTTTTCAGTACCTTGGAAAAACTGTGCCACAAATAAATGCACGAAACGTCCAGTTTACCATCGCGGAATCGGGAGTGATGACAACAGACGGTTCCTGCGGGGTATGCGGTCTCGCCCATTTTCGATTAAAATGGATAGCGCTTCGATAATTGGAGCGGATGTACAAAATACTCAATAATGTTGCAAATATCATTAGATATGATAATTTATGATACTTTTCGGGGAGCACCCCTTGGTTGCTGCCTGTCGACACGCAAATATTTATCGGACCAGTCGATAAATTATGGTGACTATCGCGGCTGCCAAGTTTCCCTGTCTCCTGTCTGCTCTCGCCTCCTCCAGCGAAAAAAAGAGAGAAGAGAAGAGAAGAGCAAAGGAGGAGAGAAGAGCTGTCCCCACCTTTTTCGATTTTGTGTGCGAGACCTCCGCCTCCCTTCCCTTGATTCGTAGAGATCTTTTTTTTTTAAAAAAAAAAAGGAGCAAAAAAAAATCCGGATGGCAGAGTTTTATTGTTTTGATGACTTTCCAGTGGTATCTACCTCCTCCCAAGAAGGAGGAGAAGAAACGAGAGGTCAAGCGGCTTCTTCTTCCTCTGCTGATGGGGGAAGTTTGTTTGGAGGTTTTGGAAGCGTGTTGGCCAAGACGGTGGGAGAGAAAACCGCAGGAAGCGCCTGGTGGGGCGGTCTCGTTGACTCTGTTAAAAAGCAGGTGCAATAACTTCTTCTTCTTCTTGTTCTTCTTGTTCTTCTTCTTCTTCTTCTTCTTCTTCTTCTTCTGCTTCTTCTTCTTCTGCTTCTACATCTTCTTTTCCTTCTGTAACACCCATTTCTCTAAAACCAAACCTCAGTCCGAGACGTTGATTAAAGTATGCAAAGAAGACCTCAAAGAGTTCACCAAGACGATCAGCGACGACACCAGCACGGTGGTGAAGGAGCTGGGCAGCAAGGCCACCCAGAACATCTCTCAACAAGTGGCTTCCCTGAAGGCCGTATCTACCAACATTTCTGCCTCTTCTTCCTCCTCCTCTTCCACTTCAGCACAACAACAGTTATCCGCTCAATCCACTTTAGCGTACATTCTCTCTCTCTCTCTCTCTCTCTCTCTCTCTCGATCTCTTGTTCTCGTGTTCACTCTCTCTCTCTCTCTCCCTCTCGTTCTCTCCCTCTCTGTTTCTCTCTGTTTCTCTCTTTCTTCTCTTTCTTTCTTTCTTTCTTTCTCTCTCTCTCTCTCTCTCTCTGTCTCTCTCTGTCTCTCTCTCTGTCTCTCTGTCTCTCTCTCTCTCTCTCTCGTTCTCTCGTTCTCTCGTTCTCTTGTTCTCTCGTTGTGTCTCTCTTTTCTCTTTTGCAAAAGCACTTTTTTCTGACTTTAATGCTAAGTTTAAACGCATTTGAAGCGCGATTGTTGGCCCTTCAAGCGGACCAATCAACCTACTTAGAGGACCCCAACGACGAGGAGGCGTTTGCCCGTTGGAAGGAAGCTTTTGACCTACAAAACAAGAACCCGGAGATATGCGAGCTACTCTCCAACAATCCTACCGTTCGTGAGATCTACAAAACTTTAGGTAATATTTGACTGTTCTTGCTCCTTCATTTGTTTGCTCCTGTTCTCTTTCTGTTTGTTTTAACTGTTTTGTTTTTCTTCAACAACGGCAGTGCCAGAGAAGGTATCCTATCCAGTCTTTTGGCAACGGTATCTGTTTACTATCGAGCAGCTGCACAACGAAAACCAACAACGTATTCTCTTGTTGCAACGTACATTCCTTCCCCTCCCCTTCCGCTTCTCCTCCCATCTCCTTTTTCCATCTCTCTTGTTCTTTCTCCTTTCTCTCGGTTGCTCTCGTTAGCACGTTTCTCTTTTCAAAATGTTCACAAAAAAAAAAAACCAGGAGCTGAAGAGCAACAAGACAGAACGTTGGATGTAGGCTGGGGATGGGACGGAGATGAGGAAGTCGAAGAAGAACCAGTTCAAGAACAAAAAGACAAACAAGTACAAGAACCACAACCTACAACACAACAAGATGAAAAGAATGATGAAGAATCAACGAGCAAACAGCAGACAGAAGAAGCCGACGTCGATGAAGAGAAGGAGATTGAAGAGGAGATCATCAAGCGAACGCAAGGTACACATCTTGATGACGACGTTGCCAACAACACCGATGTTGCCGACCTAGTTGTTGAAGAGGATCAATCTAGTGAAAGCAATGCTGCTGCTGCCCAGGTCTGTTTAATCGCTTTCTTTCTTTTCAGTTTTCTCTCTTTTGCCTGCCTTTCTTTCGTTCCGTGGACTAACCAACTAAAACAAAGCAGACGGTTGATGTTGCTGCCGAAGAAGGAGAGGAGGATTGGGATACTTGGGAGTGAGGCCGCCTTTCCTTTCTTCTCTTTGAAATTTGTGAAGAAGAGACCAAGTGGAACTATGAACCACTTTGCAGGGAGAAGAGAAACAAAAAAAAAGGTTGAAGCTGCCTTTGTTGTTTTTCATTACGTTGTTGTACAGGTTTTATTTTTTAAAGGCTAATGACTCACTCTATGTTGTTCTTCTGTTCTTCTGGCTTTTTTTTTTGCTATTTATTTTAGTCTGATGGCTAATCCTTTTTTGTCGACGATAACCAGAAAACTTATCGATAACCCTGTCGATAGCCTATCGCAATAAATGTCTACAAAAACCCCATTTTATGGCCATTCGATGTTTGTTGAGAAAAAAAATGAACAAAATATTGCACTAATTCTCCAATTGTAGTGCAATGTTTGTGCACAAGAGCTATCCTGCTGCACACATTCTGCAGGCAAACAGCTCCATTTGTCCAACTTTTGTGCAACCAAGAGCAAACACCAAAAAAAAAAAAAGGAGGATGATGAAAGAAGAAGAGAAAGAAAAAGAAAAGTGCAGCCCTGGTGCTGCTGCAGGCGTTGGTTCCGTTGATGAAGACGACCATGCTGGTTTGTTTGTTTGTTTTTTTTTTGGTTCCATGTTGTCCTCTATTTTGTTTTTCATCACCTGATCAACTTCTACCCTTTTTTGCAGGCCCCTATAGGGACATTTACAACGCGGAGGTGGACCTCTGTGGCGTCTCCAAACGGACCTTACGACAGCAGTACTTGGACTATGGTGGCTTTTATTCTCGTTCGGTGGTCTCCCATGTGGCAGTCACTCCCTCTGGCGCGGTAACCACTTGCTTTCAATCTTCATCGTAGAGTCATCATCTCTACTGTTTATTTATTTATTTTAACTTTTTTTTTTGTATTTTTATGTTGTTTTGTTTTATTTTTGTTTTATTTTTGTTTTTTTTTGTTTTTTTTTGTTTTTTTTGTTTATTTTTGTTTATTTTTGTTTATTTTATTTTTTTATGTTTTATTTATTTTTTTGCGTATTTTTATTTTATTTATTGTTACTTGTGTTGTGAAGCTTTGTGTAGGAAGAGCGCCAAACAAGGAGCTTTTTAAAGAGGAGGAAGGAGAAGAACACGAAGAAGCTTTGGGCGACTTTTACATTGTGCTCAGTCGACCTGTGCAACGTACCTCTTTTCTCCACTCTCTGTTCTCGTCTCCACTTGTTTTGTGTTTCGCTCCTCTCTCTTGTTCTCTCTTTTCGCTTTTTCTCTTCCGTCCTCTTCTCACTTCTTTCATTCTCTCATTCTCTTGTTCTCTTCTTTCTTTTCACTATCTTCTTGTCTTCGTTCATTCTCCTTTTCTGTCACTAACTAACAAGCTTCTCTCTTTTGCTTAAAAAGTTGCACAGCAACAAACCAAAGAAAGACGCTGGCTCTCTATTTATATTCTCCTGCAACTCTCCATCACTCTCTACCTCTCCGCTGCTCTCCTCATCTTTACCAGAATACCCTTCACAAAAGCTTCCTACAACGGAGAAGAGGAAAACGAGGGAGAGTCCTTTCCTCATCTCTTCTCCTCTTCCTCTTTTTGGGACAGCTTTGGGAGCCTCTTCTCTCACCTCAGCTCCATGATTCCTCTCCTCTCGCTTTGTCTCTCTCTGCTTACTTATGTCTTTGGCTTCTTGTTTTTGTGGCTCGGAAACACTTTTGGAATGGAGGTCTTCAATATTTTTATCATGGTACCGTTTCTCTTCTTCTTTCTCCTCTTCTCGTTTTTGAGTTGTTTAACAAACTAACAAAAAGGTGGAAACGTTACTGGGCTTATTAACGGTGCCATCCTTGATACAACTGCCTCACTTTTTCCTTTCCTATGCAATGTGGCATCGCCTCGCATCACACATCGAGACTATTGTACGTGTTGCTTGCTCTCTTTGTGGTGTTTTTCGTTGATTCACACTTGAACATTTTTCCTTCTTGTATCATATGGTTATGCTTTGCCTTTGCTTCATCAGTTGCCTCAGTGGTCCACACCAAGGTTGGTATCATCCCCAACCACGAATAAGAAGAAACATCCTTTGTTGTTGTTGTTGTTTTTGTTGTCTCGTTTGCTGTTTTGTGTCTCCCTACTGCTGTTCATATTAACTGCTTTTTTTTCTTTTTCAACAACCAAAAAAAAAAAAAGAACTTTGCACGACTGATCGAGCTCAAACAGTGCACCTTTGCTGCTCTGAACCTGTACAACTATTGCACAAACTGTTTTCGATAAATTCGCGAAATGTTTCCAAGAAATTTGACCCTCCAAAAAAAAAAAAACCCTCACAAGAAAGAAAAGCAGAGAAGAGAGGAGCCTTAAGGCTAAGCTTAGAAGAAAAGTAGAGCGGCCAGCCGGTTTCTGTGTAAAGCTTCAAAGACATTATGCTTGGCGTTGTTGATTCGAAGCTCGCTCTTGGTTTGTCAGTCTGCAGACAAACAGACCTCTTCTTCACTCTCATCTATTCTCTCCCAACGAGCAAGTATTCATGTATTTTTTTTTTTGAAGCGGTAAAACAGGCAGAAAGAGGTTGCCGATCAGAGCTGACACCGTTGCTGCTGATGGTGTCTTCGCTTCATCAGAACCGCAAGATCTCCTCTGTCGAACGAACGCGGCTCAAGGACTTGATCCTGCACAGCAAGGACGCCAACGTGTTGGCCTGCTTCCACGCCTTCCAGCTGGAGCAAGATGAGGAGGAGTTGGTCGACTCGCTGCGTGTTCTCTGTCGTAGTTACGTTTCCCCTCTTTCTCTCTCCTGCTCTCCTGCTCTCCTGCTCTGGTCCGGTTCCTCTGTTTAAACATTTTTTTTAAAAAAAAAAACCAGCCTCAACGCAAGAGCCCAATTACGTGAGCCACCCCATCCCCTTTTCCTCCTCCAAGTTGGCCAAGCTTCCTCCTTCTCGCAACAGCAAAGCCTCCACAGCCATGCCTTTTCCTTCAGCCTCTCCTCTCCCTTCGTTCCCCGTGCCATCAATAACCTCTACCAACAGCTTTCCCTCTTCTTCCTCCTTTGCAACAACCCCAACCACCGCCAATCCTTTTGCGACGTCGTTGCAATCTTTTTCTTCCACTGCTGCCCTTTTTGCTTCTCTTGCACCCGAGAAAGAAAAAGAGGAGCAGAAAGAAACAGGTGCTCTTGGCTATTCAAACTTGCTGCACAGCATCAAAGATGGGGGATGGCGCAAAGTCTTGGAACCCGAGTTCAACAAGCCGTACTTCAAAGAGATTGTCAAAGCGTTGGAGCAGGAGCAAGCATCTGGCATCGAAATCTACCCACCTGTCCAGGTTCGTTTTGTTCGTTTCTTTGGTTCTGTTTTGTTGGTTTGAAGTATTTACCTCTCTCTCTCTCTCTCTCTCTCTCTCTCTCTCTCTCAACGATATCCATCGTCAGGACATAATGAATGCGTTCAACTATACTCCGTTGGACAAAGTGAAGGTGGTTATCCTCGGGCAAGACCCTTACTTCAATCCGGACCAGGCGCATGGCATTTGCTTTTCCGTGAAGAGGGGTTGTCCTGTGCCTCCCTCATTGCGACAGATGTATAAGGTAGCGTTTGTTTTGCATTCTTTCACCTCTGTATCCTTCTTATTCATCTTTTATGTACGCTGTTTGTCTTTTTGGTAATGCTCCAAAAGGAACTGGAGGACGACATTCCTGGCTTTCAACGACCACAACACGGTTGCTTGGAGGAATGGGCTCATCAAGGCGTATTGATGCTTAACGCAACGTAAGCGTGTCTTCGCCCCTTTTCTTCCTTGTTCAGCTTTTTCACTAACTTTATAACACTTGATTGTTTTGTGCTCAGCCTTACTGTTCGCCGTGGAGCCGCAAATAGTCACGCAAAGCTTGGTTGGCAAACTTTCACCGACGCTGTTATAAGGTCTATCCCCTCTCTTTCTTCTCTCTCTCTCTCTCTCTCTCTATTCTCACTTTTTATTGTAGGATTCTGAATGAGAGAAAGACTGGAGTTGTTTATTTACTATGGGGTGCTTTTGCCCAGAAGAAAGGAGAGCTCGTGGATACCAAACATATCATCCTCAAAGGAGCAGCAATACGTAACCCCGCTCCAGTGGCCGCTACGTTCCAGTTGCGTATTGCTCTCACCCTTCTCCTTTGGTATTTAATTATTCTCTTCGCCTGCTTTTCCTTCTCCTTCTTGTTCTTCTTGTTCTTCTTCTTGTTCTTCTTGTTGTTCTTCTTCTTCTTCTTCTTCTTCTTCTTGTGCTGCTTCTTCTTCTTTTCTCATTTTGCGTTTTCAAAATAAAAAGGCTGGCACTGCATTCTTGGGGTGCAAACACTTCTCAACGTGCAATGACCTCCTTCAAAAGCAAGGCCTCTCTCCCATCGATTGGCGACTCTCCCCATGAGAGAGCCATTGCCTTGCTTGGCACATTTTTGTTTGCCAAGGAAAGGCTTTCTTGTCTCTCAGTGTTTACAGAGGTTTACTAATGGCTTTTGTTTTTTTTTTTTTGCCGAAGAAAACAGGCAAGCTGCTCGCTTCTTTTTTTGTTTTGTTTTCTTGCTCTTTACAACCGGTGATGCGAATGAAGGAGGTTGTTTATCCTCTCTCTCTCTCTTGAAGGCTTGGTCGTCTTCGTGTTGTGGGTGCGTGCTGAACTGTTCTGCAACCAAGCTGTCTCTTCTCTCTCTCTCTCTCTCTCTCTCTCTCTCTCTCTCTTACTTTGTGGTTCTCTACTGTTGGTCCTGATTAAGAAGAGGAGGACGTCGTGGGAGAACACCACAGCTGGTGCTGCTCCCTCCTCCTCATGCTGATCAAGCCGTTGCACTGCGGGCAGGCGTAGCTGCTGCCATCCCTGGCGGCGTCCAGGATGACCTGCTGCCTCTGCCCTTCGGCCAGGAGGGATCTCTCCTCCTGGAGGTCGGTCGGCGGGCAGAGCAGCTCCCAATTGGGGCCGGGCCGCTCCCTGGCGGCCACCACCCGTCGGTGCTGTTCCTTGGCGGCGCTGAGGGCGCGCAGCACGCCCAGCTCGCTGCCCGTGGTGTGTCGCAGCGCCTCTACCACATGTTCCAACGCCTCGAACGGATGATTCTCCCCTAAAAATGGAGCAGTGAGAGATGAGAAGAACACCCCATCAAAGAGGTTGGTTCGTTGTTACCGAGGCTGTTGCGCGCAAGTTCGAGAAGTTGGGAGATATGTTCTCGTTTGAGTTGTTCTTGTTCCACTGGTTCCTCTCCATGTTGTGGAGGCTGTGGTTGTGCGTCTTCCACTTCCTCCTCCCGCTCCTCCCGCTCCTCCCGCTCCGCCGCCGCTGCGTTACCGCTGCTCCTTCTTTCTTCCATTTTTTTTTGTTTCCTTTTTTTTCACTACTGTCGACAAATTAACCATATATGTGATGGCAAATGGATATTGATATATGAGGTTGATCTCCATTGCCAAGGAAATGCCCTAAAAGGGAAAGTTAACTATTAGCTTCAACCAAAACAAAAAAAAGAAAAGAAAAAGAGCGACAAAGAAAGAGTGTGTCGTTCTCTCTCTTCTCTCTCTCTCTCTCTCTCTCTTCTCTCTCTCTCTCTCTCTGATCGATCACAAAAACAAAAAAGGTCCTCCGCAACCCATCGCAGTGCCAAGCAGAAAACAATCGCACACGAACTGATGATACTCGAAGCGGCGGCGAAGCGGGGTCCCTTCCTTGCGCCGTGCTCTGCTCTTCGTGGTCATCAGTTTCACGGGAATGGAACTCCTCCTCCTCTTTTCTTTGTGAAGCGTGCTTCTTCTTCCCCGTCGTCCGTGCGAACTCGTCTTGGTTTTCCGTCATCGGCGCGGCATGCGGCTACGCGCTCCTCCTCTACTTGTTTCCGCGCGGCGTCGCTCCCCTTCTTTCCGTTTTTCTCCTCTGCGCGTTCTTCATCTCTGCCACACACCAAAACCAAGCAACTTCATCCTTCTCAAAGCGGCAGCAACCATCGACGCCTCTATCAGTGTAGCACAAGGACACTTCTTTCTTCCTCTGCTTCGGCTCTTCCAACAGAACTAAACGAACCGCGAGAAGAAGAAGAAGAAGAAGCACAAGAAGAACAACCTGAAGAGGCTTATGATCCTTGGGCAAATGCGGAAAGAGCCTATTTTGATGCTGCAACATTTGACTATGGTGACGACGATGAAATGAAGGAAGGTGGGGCTGCCAAATGGAGGAAGCGGCCGCCGAGACGCTACCATGAGGGGCGGTGGCCAGAGGAGTGGAAGGCTCTCTCAGCGGAGGAGCTGTTGAACGTGGCCAAGAGTCAGTTGACTAAGGAGCGCTCTCTCCATCGCTCATCAGGAATCATCTCCATGAAACAGCTATTGTCTTTCCTTGGGCATAGAAGCCGCTTGTCGCTGCTCAATTACCTCATGTACAACCGAGAAGGGAAGCAAGGAGGGGGAGACGAAGATGTAGAGAAAGAACGGATTCATGAGCAACAGGTATTGTTGGTGGAAGAGGCGGTAGCGGCGTTGGCGGTAGCTGGCTCGGAAAGCATCAAAGATTACAACAAATTGCTGCAGCACCTTCGCAGATTGGCGCCTCACTCCAGAAAGGGCCTCAACCTGGTGTTATACAAGCTCAACTGTTCAGGACACGCCAAAGACTCCATAACCTACACCACACTCGCTCAAATCTTTCACAAGAGAATACAGCAACAGCAGAAGCTACATGAGGCATCACCTTTTGTTTCTCCCGTTCTAGGACATCTTCAATCATTGTTTCATGAGATGGAAGAGAAAGGAACAGGAGATCCTCAGGCCTATGCTGCCTTTCTGCGGATCTTCTGCCTGGTGAATGACGTAAAGAGCGCCATTGCTGCCTACGATAGCCTTCAACGAGACGGCAGAGAGCGCCACAATTGGCTGGGCGTATCAGCTTTTCCTTTGGCCCAACTTTTCATGAGACATCGCCTGTGGGAAAGAGCTGTTATTCTCTTGGAACAACTTAAGGAGGAGCGCTCGTTTTTGGAAGAACACGTTTCATCTCGGCAACAACAGAACAATCTGGAAGAAAAGGACGAGCAAGAGGAGAAAAAGGATTGGTTGGATAGAGCGGTTTTCGTAAATCTGGCGATAGCTTACAGCCATCTTAACGAAGAAACAAAGCTAACGAATTTAGTAACGGAGGTTTATCAACTGCATTGCAGCTCCCTGAGGTCAGGAGATGAAGGCCAAGGCTCGTACGCACACGAGTTTCAGCGAGTGTGCGCTGCTTTGTTGCGGCTCTATCTACGCCGTGGAGAGGAAGATACGGCCAATGCTTTACTACGAGAGTTGCAGAAGGACGACCGCGAAGGATGTTTATTTCGGTCTCAAATCCCTCCTTTACATATCTACCGCGCATTTCTGGAACATTATACCAAGGAAAGAGATTTGGAGAGAGTGATGGAGCTGGTACAGGAGATTGCAAGCTCCTATGGGAGGAACGCACTTGATGAACACAGTTACTCGCTGATGCTGCCATTACTTCTTTCTTCTTCTCCCACTGACGACGGCATATCAACAACAATCGAAAATATTGTAGATAAACTCACACCGATGATAGTGATGATGAAAGAGAATGGAGTGAAGCCAACTGGAAAGTTCTTCTACTACCTGTTTCGGTTTCTGGCGAACAGCAAAAGGGAGGGCAAGATCCTTCTTCCTCCCCAACTCGCCGCGTTATTACGTGTGATGGCACAAGAACAAGCGACTCTAGCACTCTCCATCACCTCTTCCTTCCTCCAAAGTTTTGACAGTTGCGAAATCCTCCTTCAAACCTTTCGCGAGCTCTTCTCAGGAGATGAAGACAAAGAGTTTTACTCGGCAACCGCTGTCGCAATGCTTCACGCTTTGATTAGAGACAGAAGTAAGTCGAGCTGGATACCTCCTTTCTTTCAGCTCTTGCAACGCACAAGCTCAGTCAAACTGGGAGTCATGGAATACACTCTGTTACTTCAGTCATTAACGAGCCAAGACTACAACATACATGACGACCAATCCTGGAGTGATCCATTTCAAGTACTAGAAACAATGAAACGCGCAGGATTACAGCCCGACCAAGCGACCTTTTCCGCTTCTCTTCGACTCCTTATCGAACAGATATGTCATACATCTTTCAAACGCCACGACAACAAAAACAGTAATCCCCTTCCGCCTCCTCAAACGAAACAACTTCGACCAACCATCTTTCGCATGTTGGACTTTTTCCGTGATGAAAACGTGAAACCCAATGCCAACATTTTGGCCACCTTGCTGTCCTTTTACGCTCGTGCAGGTGATGCATCAGCTGCTATTGCAACCGTGCGCCGTTTCGAGGAGAAGCACAATATTCTGCCTAACACTACCTGCTATAACTGGCTCTTCAAACTGTTTATCCAAACGAAAAGCGTGAAGTACGGACATCAGCTTTGGACCAAGCTCAAAAGGGAGGAAGAATTCAACTTGGAGGGACAGCCCGACCGAACCACTTACCGAGGAGTTATCATGTTGCTATGCAGAGCGATGCCAGATGTTGCCTGGGACGTGTTTCAGGAGATGAGTAGCAAGTGGCCATTGAATCCCAATGATATTGTCTTTGCTCATGCCCTCACTGCTGCTCCCACCAAGGCCGCCTTTATGTCTTTGTTGGAACAGATCAAGCAGCAAAGAGCAAAAGCGGAAGAGGAAGAGGATGAGGATGAGGAAGAGGAAGAGGAAGAGGATGATGACGATGAAGCGGAAAAAGAGAAGGAGGAGTACGACGAAAGCTTTCACCCTGCACGCAATCCCGAAATTTTTCGGACCGCCTGCCTGTTCCAGTACGCCAAGTACGGCATGGTGGAGGAGGCGGAGAGGGCGCTCGGTGAAATGGTGAAGGAAGGCAAACGCCCGACCACCCCGCAACTCAGGGCGTTGATGCTAGCAAGGAGAGCAAAAGGGGATGCTGCTGGGGTCGAAAGGGACTTTGCAAAATTCAACATTCCGCCTGATACAGCCGTTTACAATATAGCGCTGCAGGCTAGCGTACAGGACGAGAAGAGGTTTCAGCGGGTGCGCGAACGAATGGAAAAGGAACGCGTGCCGAAAGATGCAGTAACGCTTGGCCTCTTGCAACGAAAGAAGAGTATAAAGTAAATAAGTTTTAAGAGAAGACGACTTTCTTTTTATTCTTGTGCAGTAGGAGACTAGTTTTTTTTTTTCAGTCGTCTTCATCCTCATCGTCATCATCCTCGTCTTCTCCAGAACCTTCTTCGTCCGCTTCTTCCAGCCACTTCAAGAACGGAGCACACTGTGCGGCGATACAAATGGGTTGCTCAGTAAAAACATTTTCGGGAAAAAAGACAACATAACAAAGACGGACCTGTTTAAGGAAGCGTTGCGACTGAGGTTCGGATGATTCCTTTTGTTTGTCGACCCACTCCCAAATGGCATCCTCATCCAAGATTTCAATGTCATACAGCGAATGCAAGATAAGTTGAAAGGCTTTTGCCACGTCTGCATTCTCCTCTGCGTATTTCTTTATTTTGTTTTTATAGAAATATTAGATGCCAGAAAGGAAGAAAAAGAAACAGAGAGAAACAATAACGAGAATAACAATCATTTACCTGAGCGCAGGCAATGAGACCCATTTCTTCTTCCAAAGAACTAAGATAGCCCTCCATGAGGCCTCCCCACTTCCGAAGAATGGTGGGAATGGATTTGGAGACATCCACCTTTTTATTTTCCTGTGCAATGTCCAGCAACGTTGGAAGCACCACCAAAGCACCTTTTTTTGGTTTTGGAAGCAAGTTGGAGAGAGAGAGAGAGAGAGAGAGGAGGTGAGATACGAAATGCAGACATAGAGAGAAGATGAAAGGAAAAACGTACAGTCATAAAATGTTCGGTTCTCAAACGTAAGTTTGAGAGTTTTAGTTTCGAGCCTAAGATTTTCTAGGGCGTGGTTTTCTTCCACAGCACGACGCACTGTTGCTCCTACCTCCGACACCCATCCTGTAACAAAGCAGCATTAGATTTAATAATATTTGCCTTAGGGAAAAGAAAGAGAAAACGTACGTCGAGCCTCTTCTTCGCTATCAATAATTGGCGCCTGTGTTCCGTTTTCACTTTCGCTTTCTGACTCTGATTCGGAATCTGATCCAGAGTCTGCACCAACCAAATAACCTCCTGTCGGCACTGTTATTACAAAAAAACACAACGTTAGTTTTGAGCGTCTTCCTCATCTCTCGCCTCTCATTTTTCTCTTTTAGGCGTTCTTCCTGTTCGGTGTACATACCGAGTTGAGACATGCGGTCTTTTTCTATCCACCGAAGACCTTCGCCCCCTTTGCCTAAACTGGTCTCCACTGCGCCTTCCATTTGGCACCGAGTGAGCTTGCTGAACGGCTCCAACAAAAAGCCCGTTCCTACGATCACTTTGTAGGATAAGATGCAGCCCTTACTGATAGTGGCGTTTTGCAAAACTTTCACGTCATTGCAAAGAAGAGAGTTGGAGATGGTGACCCCGTCCTCAATGACCACATCATCCCACAAAAATGAGCCTTGAATGTTCACGTTTTTCCCTAATATTTGTACCATGTTAAACATTTCGTAATAACATAGAGGACACGAAATGAACAATGAGATGACGGAAGGAGTAGAACTAAACCAATTTTGCAGTTTCTGCCAATAACAGTATGGGAGATATGAGTATTTTCTCCGACTTCTGTGCCCTCTCCTAACACTGTCTCTCTGCCAATAACACATGATCTTTGTGGTCATAATGTTAATAAATAGATTAAATAAAATTATTGCATTGAGAGAGAGAGAGAGAGAGCAAGAGCGAGAGAGCGCACCTGGCAAGTTTTATGTTTTCTTCTTTGTAAACATTGGAGCGATAATAGGAGAAGGATGTGGTTCCCATGAAATTACAATCCGGGACCATTGGATAACTCCACCGATACATAATGTCCTTACTAATACAGGAATTAGGCCACATAAAGCGAGTGAGTGAGAGAGAGAGTCTAACCTGACAGAGGCATAGGTCTGTAAAATGTTGACTCGTGCAGCATATTCGTTTGAAATGGTGTGAGTGAAGATCTTATATTTGTAAACCTCATCATTAACAACTCCAATGATAAAGTCTTGTCGGAGGTCATCGTAGTCGAAGTTGTCAGCGCACACTTGAAGCACCTTGTTTGTTAAAAAACGCCATAATGAGAATTCTTTTGGAAAAATAATAACAAAAATAGCTTGAGAGAAGAGAGAGAGAGAGAGAGAAGATAGTAAATTCAACGTTACCTCGGGTGAGCAAATGTCGATTCGACAGTCCAACAAGTCATAGCGAAACTGAACCGAAGAGTGTTCCTCAAAGGCATCAACATCCAAATACATCGACTTTTGTTTGGGCTCGTTCTCGTAGTGAAGCAGCTGGCCGGAGGTAGGATCGATCACCACGATGCTGTCGTCCTCCTGCGAGCGTGTCCTATGCGTTGGAGCTGCCTTCTTGAAAACAACCGTCATGATAGCTCGTTTGTCTTTCGCTCTTCGATCTCTATAATATTTAGGGCTTTGCGTTAACGCAAAGACTACAAAAAAAAGAGTAGCTAGCAAAGCCAGAGAAGGGATGGAAGAAGAGTAGATTACTTGTGAGCTTTCAACACTCCATCGAGCTTCATGTTGGAAATAACGTCGCCGCTGATGAGAATAAAGTCCGCGTTGATGATCTGGAGGTTGTAGATCTCCCGCAACGCGTCTCCGGTGCTGGTGCATTTGGTCGAGACCACCGTCTTCAGCGTAAGGTTGGGCGAAGTGCTCCACTTGGAGTTACTTTGTGGTCATTTGTAAGTAACCAAAACAGATGCCAACGGAAGAAGAGAGAGAGAGAGAGAGAGAGAGAGAGAGAGAGACGGAAAAAATAAAAATATATATATAGAATAGAAACCTGAGATAATTTTGGATGAGAGCAGCTTTCCAACAACAAAACACTATTATTTCTTGCACGCCAGCAGAGACCAAAAACTCTAGCGTGTAGTCCAACGTAGGCAGATTGACCAGCGGCAAAAGCGACTACATTTGTTTTTTTTTTTTTTTTGCTGTTAGTTTTTTTTAAAAAAAAAAAGCAGTGGAGGCAAAGAGGTTAACCCAACCCGTGGCATTTCAAACGTGACGGGAGCAAACTTAGTGTCAAAACTATCGGCCAGAACGACCGCCTGCAACACCTGTTGCACCTTGGGTGCGCCGCCGCCAGACATCTCTCTCTTCTCTTCTCTCTTCTCTTCAGCTTTCTTTTTGAGCTTTTTTTGCATTATCTTTCAAGTCATAACCGTAGACCCCTCAACCAAAAGTCGACGTAAAAGAAATCGTGGAATTCTTTCCTCAACGTCGACATGAGTCGTATTAGTGTCGACGTGAAAACCAGTCGACAGAAAATAGCTGGAAACACCAACGAAGAGTCAAGTGGAAACACAGCAGAGAGAGACAGCGAAGGTTTGTTTGTTCTTCTCTCGTGGGTGGGTTGGGGTGCTCTCATGTGAGGGGGGGTTCTTGAACCAAACATTTAAACAGCAAAAATTACAAAAAAAAACAACAAAAAGCATAGAGATGCAGGATACGGTGAGAGCAGGTGGAGTGGACACACTCTTCAACGCGGCCGCTGCTGGCAAGCTGGAGCTTGTGCAAAGGATGGTGGAGCAGGAAGGCGGCGACGTGCGTAGTGTCGACGATGATGAGCGCACTGCCTTTCACGTTCGTTTTGCTCTTTCTTTTGTTGTCCTAGCGTTCTTCTCACTGATTAAAAAAAAATGACCTATAGTGGGCGGCAGCAGGAGGTCATGTGCCTGTGATGGAGTATTTGCTGCGGAAAGGAGCCGCGGTGGACACGCAGGACGACAGCGGCTGGTCTCCTTTGCTCTCTGCGGCTAGCTCCGGCAAGCTGGACGCCGTCCGCTTCCTCCTCCAAAACGGCGCCGACGTGAACCAAGCCAATGACACCAAAAGGTACTTTGCTTTCTACCAAGAGGAGCAGGAAGGAGAGAAGGAGAAGGAGAGGTAGGCATTGCTTCGAACGCAAGAGGAATGCTAACATGATGATACACACTGGTGCCACAGAACGGCATTGCATTATGCGAGCAGCAAGGGGCGGGAGGACATAGTGGAGGCGCTGCTATCCGCAGGGGCCCGCACCAACCCGGTAGACGTGAGCGGCTGCACTCCATTGCACCGAGCGGCCACCAACGGCAACACTCGCATCCTTGACATGCTCCTCCAAAAGGGCTGCCCTCTCGACAAACAGAACAAGCTCGGCGAGACCGCTGTTCGTATCTTATCTCCCTTTAATTCTCTCTGCTTCTCTCTTCACGTTCTTCTTGCTTTTTATTTACATGCAACAAAACCAACGAAACAAAAAGTTGCACAATGCAACACAAGAAGGAAACGTGGATGCCGTTCGGTTGTTGCTCCAGAAAGGAGCAAGCACCGATATCACCTCCAAGGACGACTTTCGTGCCATCGACTGCGCTCCCTCTCAAGAGATCTTTGATTTGCTTCGCAGCGCCGCCTCTTCTTCGTAAACCATAACTTTAGCTTCTCTTTCGTCTTTGTCAATAATCACTTCTTTCTTTCTTCTTTAATGGTGATCACTTTCTATCTTCTTTCTTCAATAAGTTTTGCACCGACTGAAGTTTCGAGGAAAGCGTTGGTGTGGAGACATCCGCAAAGAATCCTGTAGTCTTTTCTCTCGGGGAAGCATCCAGCGTGTTCTTCTCTCTTCCCTCTGTGTCTTCTCCTTTCTCCTTTTCGTTGTTGTCTCTCTTTTCTTGTATACTGGCAGCCGCTTGGGTGCACGCCTCGATCGCTTCCTTCATCTTGCCTTTGTCCAGGTCCGTTCTTCGTTGGATGAGAGAGGTGAGCATGGTCAGCGTGGCATCTTTGTTGTGTTGCATCAATTGGTTGAAGTACATCACTATCATATGCGGCTCTCTGGTTGTTTGTTTTTTAAATGTCAGAAAGAAAAGATGGAGAGAGAAGAAAGGAGGTAGGAGGAAAAGGAGAAAGGAGAACAGAAAATGAGAAAGAGAAGAACGTACGAATCCAGGAGCTCACGAATGTCGCTAAGAAGTTGAAGGTAAATCTTATAATGCTTTTCTCGAAGGTTGGTATGTTTGCGGCAGAGATCTCGGAGCAGCTCTTCGTCTTCCTTCAGTCGGTCCACCGTTTTTTTGCTCAACGGGAGAGCCTTCTTGTTAAATAGTTCTGATACGTATCTGCGAAGAAAACGTTCTATACATTCTTTCGCCTTTTATTGTTTGTTGGTCAGAAGAAGAGAAGATAAGAAAAAGAAAAGGTAGAATAAAGAGAACAGAGAAAAAAAGAACAAAGACGAAAACGTACAAGTTTCGAGAAAGAAGCTTCCGTAATGTGTCCTTTGACCTCATTCTCAAAGTAATCCTTCAATGTTTCAATGATCTGTCCAGTAATATCCTCCTCATACCACTCCTTCTTGAATAACATCTTCAGCGCCTCCTCCAAGTCCTCAAATATGGTATTGGCCAGAGCGTCTACAGTGCGATCAGCCAGTAGAGTGAAACGAGCAGCCACCAAGTCAAACTCTCCGTGAAGAGTTTCTTCGTCCTCTGCCGAGACGAGAAGTTTTTGGGATTTGTGGAGAAGCTCTTGTGTGTACTCAAAACATTTGCTGTAGTTGTTGATGAGAGCCATTAGGTACTCCAGATAGAGTCCTTGCCATTCATCTGATTCGGTATTGTTTTTGGTTGTAAATAAAAGAAGGAAGAAGGAAGAAGGAAGAAGGAAGGGACTAACCTTTGAGCATATGGAATGTGTTTTCTTGAAACCTGTGAAGAACACGAATGCATTCTTCCACCACTCCACCAATAAACTGAAAA
>JAVKOQ010000640.1:0-22084 GCA_031835245.1 Balamuthia mandrillaris
CGGCCAACGAGCTGGAGCCTCTGTTGCGACTCCTGCCGCAAGAAACGACGCAGTAGATCACAAATTTTAAACATCCAATAGGAATTCAAAAAATATAATTAAGTTTCCTTTAAACGGTAATCTGACGTCATGTAATTACTATAAAAGGGTATCTAGATCATTTAATGATCTGTTTTGGTAACGAAGAGCTGAAATTTTTAATACAGAAAGAAAGAGATGAACGATAACACCTCTCCAACGCCTCCGCCGCCCCCGTCGCAACCACGCATTTGGCCAAATGGTACCAACGTGGCCTCTAAGATAAAACTTGCCACCAAACAGAGTCCTTCTTTCATCGGACCTCCTCCCGAAGCTATCGACTTTTCCGCTCCCTTATCGTTCACCTCGCTCCACCATGGCTTCGTTTTCCACTCGGAACAAAACTGTTGGGTTCCCGTTTGTGCTTCTTCTTCTTCCTTTGCCGACCCAAAACCTCTTCCTCCATTCCGACAACGACCACAGCCACAACTCACGCTTCGCGTCTTGACTTTCAATATAGACGGGCAAACGCCCTTTCGCCAAACAAGAACGAAGACGATGCTCCGCTGTTTGCTTCCTCGTTGGGAGGCTGACATCATGGCCTTTCAGGAGGTTCGACAGGATGCGTTAGAGTGGTTGCTGGAGGATGGTTGGATACGGCAGCACTATTACGCTAGCGAGATACAGGTGGAGAACGCCGGTTTCCACAAGCGGGTCACCTTCTCTCGTTTTCCCTTTCAGCTCGTGTTGGACCATGCCCTTCATTCACACCGAGACCGAACCTTCCTCTTGACCCAAGTTTTGTTCTCTTCATCTTCTGGTTCTTCTTCTTCTTGTTCTTCTTCTTCTTGTTCTTCTTCTTCTTCTTCTTCTTCTTCTTCTTCTGCTTCTTCTTCTTCTTCTTCTTCTTCTTCTTCTTCTTCTTCTTCTTCTTCTTCTTCTTCTTCTTCTTCTTCTTCTTCTTCTTCTTCTTCTTCTCTTTGGCCAACTTCCCGTGTTCTGTTGGCAAACCTGCATTTGGATCCAGGCGGCTATGAGGACGTTGCTCTTCGCCAAGACCAGATGCACACCGTAATGAAAGTGATGCGAGCGAAGCTCGATGACGAGGAAGAAGACCGGAGGACAACTGCAACGCTGCCGCGCGGCGATCCTCCTCCTGTTCTCGGCTTGATAGTGGGAGACTTGAACGTCCTCAGAGGCGAAAAAGTTGTGGTCAAAGCACCTTCTTCTGCTTCTTCTTCAGCTGAAGAGAAGACCGAAGAAGACAAACAAACCTATGAAGACTTGTGGCGCGCCATTCATGGCAAAAGCTCGAAAGGATATACCTATGACACTGTACGTGCCTCTGCTTTCTTCTTTCTTCTTCCTTCCTCTTCTTCTTCTTCCTCTTCTTCTCTTCGCTTGGTTCACATTGTGAAAAACAAAAAGGAACGAAACAGCTGGACAGACAAACAAACCCGAGACCACAGAAGCAAAGAGGGTCTGCCTTACATCAACCAACAAAGGCACGACCGCATGCTCATGGCTAAACAATGCTCAAACTCCTCTTTCGTTTGGTGCTGTTCGGACATCGAACTGGTCGCCACCGAGAGTTTGAAGCAAACGAAACAACGGTGGACGAACGAAAACGAAAAAGAGAAAGAAGAAGAAGAAGTGGCAGAAGATGTGTTCCCGTCGGATCACTTTGGTTTGTTGGCAACGTTTCGTTTAACGGAGTATAAAGAATGAAAGAAGTAAAGCATTGAAAATAGGTACATTTTATTTGTCGCTCTTGCTCTCATCGCCTGTTGTGGCTTCCTGTGGTTGCTTGCTCTTCGTGGTACTCTTCTTCTTCTTCTTCGTACTCTTCTTCTTGCTGTGCTTGTCGTTGATGTTATTGAGGTCTTCCTCTTTGTTGTTGTTGACGACTTCTTTGTTTTTATCGTCTTCCTTGTCTTCCACTTCTTTTTCATCATCAGGAAAACGAGGAGTCGCACCAAAAGGAACGTCTTCTGGGAAGAACTCGTTTGGGTCGATCTCTCCCTCCTCTGCTTCCTGCAAGGAAGAGGAGGAAGAGACGGAAGGAGGAAGCTGATTACGATGAAAAGTTGTTGCCAGTAGTGTTGAAGACTTTGCAGGTTTGTTTCCGTCCTTTTGCGCTTCGATTTTGTTGTTCTCTGAAGATGAAGAAGCAGAAGAAAGAGAAGGGGAAGGAAAAGAAGGCCGTGGCATGGAAGCAGAATCAAAAGAAGGTGAAGAAGGAGAAGAGGAGGTATCATTTGATAAAGCAGCAAATGCCGCTTCCATTTGTTGTTGCTGCAAAGTGAGATACTGCTGTTGTTGGAGCAGCTGTTGGTGTTGCTGAGCGAGCAGAGCTTGCTCTTTGAGTTGATCCGCTTTGAGTTTGGTTTCGTGTATGTTGGTCACAGGCGGCCGAATCCGTATTGGTTGGTGCGGTGAAAACACAGGTACCGTCTTTGTTTTGTTTTTTGTAACAAGCAAGAAAATGAGGAAAAAGAAAGGAGCAAGAAGAAATAAGAAGAGCTACCTCAGGAAGAGAAGGCATGGTAAAGGGTAATGAGAGAGTAGCCGCTCGTTTATAGAACTTTCGGAGGTTCTTGAACAGTTGTTGGTAGTAAGTAATAAGTGGCTTCAATGCATACATTTGTTCCGCATCTATAATAGAGAGAGAGAGAGAGAGAGAGAGAGAGAGAGGATGAGAAACAACCAAGCAAACAAATAAAATACAAAGGAAAGGAAACGTACAAATAAGTTTGGAAAAAATGTAAGTGCTGATAAGGAAAAGGGAATAAGCCTCCTGCAACAAAGGAACAATACAGCTGATAAACGAAGATGGAGACTCTCCTCCCTTAAATATAAGATCCCCTAAGGTTGTTATGTCGGAGAGCAAGTCCAATGCTTGTGCCGCCACTTCCTTGCTGTGAAATCCAATAGTTTTTTCGTAAGGAGAGAAGATTGGATAAGAACAGATTTAAAGAAATACATTATGACAAGAGAAGAGCAACGTACCTGACAGGAGTTCCATCACCGACGCTGAAACTCATGCCAGCACTTAACATGGAGACGAAGAAGGTATCCAGAGAGTAGTTACCTTCGTATTGTGGATGCAGGCTATGGAATTGAAGCTTTTTAATGATGTAAACTGCATATTCTCCAATAATTCGTGAGGCTTTGGAAAATCGGTTTGGTTGGTTTAGTGTGTTTTGATAAATGTCAGTTCTCTATTAATAGAGAATAAAAAAAAATCGAAAGAACGAAAGAACAAAGGAAGAAGAAGATATCGTACATGTGGTAATGCCTTGCTGTTGGTGATTAAGGAAATGAGTGTTAAGGTTTGTGAAGTACTGTATGTTGTTAGACGCTTCCGCTAATATCTGTTTTATCAATTGGTACAAACGCTCTCAGAAATTCGAAAAAAGAGACAGGAAAAAAGAGAAGTCAAAAAGAAAAGAGGATAAGTACCGATGGATGTCCTTCGCTCATGAGAACGTGAAGCACCGCAAGCGACTTGAAGTAAACCAAAGAATGTCCTAAAGTCAGCCGCGACACGATATCCAAAGTGCTAATAGACCCTTGTATTGTCCAGGAAAGTGTGATGGCGTTTTGCAGCTGTTGCATGTCCATATGGAGTGTTTGAGGCGTCGTGGCTTCCGCCAAACAAAGACAGTATTGTTCCACCACTGAAGGTTGAGATGATTGTTGTGGTTGTTGCTCTCCCGTTGTTGATGAGGGAAGAGAAGGGGAGGAAGACTCAGGAGTAGAAGGAGGTGTCGCGGCTGTTTGCGAAACATCGACATTGTTAGCGGTAATGTCCGCAGAGGAAGAAGCAGAAGAAGGAAGAGAAGGAGATGATGCGGACAAAGGAGCATCTGCTAAGTTCGATGCGGATCGAGGTGTTGCTGGGGAAGATGACGATTTCGTCGCTACTTCGGCAGAGGCAGAGGGAGAGGGCGAAGAAGAGGATGAAGGAGAGGCCTCTTTGCTTCCTCTTTGGTTGGCCCTTTGTTCCCTCTCTAAACTTCTTTTACCCGCTGGAACGGAGTACTGAAGTTGTCTTCTTGCTCTCTCTCCGCTGCTGCTTGCTTCCATCATCTCTTTCGACTGTGGTGAGTCCACAGAAAAACGTCTGCTACTCCCTTTGCTATGTTGTCTCTTGTCTGTAGAAGAAGAAGACGAAGAGGAGGAAGATTTTGACGGAGTTGTTACTGTCTCTACAGAAGACAATGTGGTTTCATCTGGAGAAGTTCTGTTGTTATCCTCCTTATCTCTCTTATTCTCTTTCTTCTTTTTCTTAGTGGGAGTGGCAACAGGAGTCGCGGCGTTCTTTTGTTTGGTGCTGCTGGATAGGTGTTTCTTCTTTTTGCCTTTGAGCGCAGAGGGTTCTGGCGTTGGCGGCGCAGAGAGAGAAGGAGGAAGCTCCGCGTGTGCGCTATCATCATCGACGATAAACGTAAGCCCTTTGCCTTTCTTCAAAGCCATCGTTAATGATCTTCTTTTAGATTTCTTTTCTTCCTTTGACGAAGAAGGGGTTTCATTGCCGTCTTTGTCTTTAGTTTGTTGTTGATCTTTGTCTTTGTTCTTGTGTTTATGTTTGAACAAGTTGCCGCCATGTTCTTTAAGCTTGAATATGTTGTGCTTCTTTCCTGACTTCCTTAAAGCAGAAGACGAAGCAGAAGATGGTATCGCTTCTCTTTCTTCTCCCTCTTTTCCTTCTCCTTTGCTTTTTTCCCCTCTTGTTTCTTTCGCTGCAGAAGAAGCAGCTACCTCTGATGATCCTCCTCCATCTTCCTTCTTCTTTCGATGATGCCCAGAAGGTGTTTTCTTAGAAGGAGAAGACGGTGGCGAAGCAGAAGGAGCAGACGCAGAGGTCACTATCGGCGAAGATGGAGTAATTTGAATTTGAGGCAATGTTGTAGATGTTGATGCCTCAACAGCCGCAGACGAAGCCATGGTTGATGGTCGCGTGTTATTGTTTTCATGCCAATCCAGCATTGAAAACAAAGTAGAATTCACCTCCGGGGAGTTATTGTTGGGAGAAGAAGAGAGAGAGTTTTCCGGAGAAGAAGCAGACATGGGGAGTGTAGAACTCATTTTGAGACCTTCCTTTCGTTTTTGCTTATGGTGAGCACTAGGCTTTTTTTCTCTGCGTCTCGGAGAGGCAGAAGGAGAAGGTCCGTTGGAAGAAGAGGAGGAACCAGAAGTCTTTTTGCTCTTGCTGCCGCTGCTTTTTCCAACAAACTCTGTAGAGGCGCGTTTTACTTTGTGAGTTCTCTTGCCGCTGAAGCCATTATTATCGTTGCTTGATGAAGAACTGGCGGACTGCTTTCTCTGTTGCTGCTGTTGCTTTAACGCAGCAGCTGTGGGAAATAAAAGGTGATCGTCATCATCGGAGAGAGAAAGAAAATCTTCGTTCATTGTGGAAGCTAAGCTTGGTGGTTCGATCACTTTCTCATGAGCAATTTTCTGTATTTTTTTTTAAGAATAGAAGGTGAGACCAAAAACAACCAAAACAAAATAATGAAAGTAATAAAAGTACCACAACAGGACATTCTACTCCTCTGAGTTTGGAAACACAGCTCAAGACTTCAAAGATCTCCGGCCGCTTATCAGGATCAGGGTTCAAAATAAATTCTACGGTTTATCCGACGGCGGATTTCCGGAATAAGTAAGCAAGAAAGACCAAACAGGAAGAGAGAGAGAGAGAGAGAGAGAGAGAAGAGAGAGAGGAAGAGCGGAGAGCGGGAGAGATTGCAGAAAGAAGAGAGCCTAAAGCGAGATACAAACTTATGAGACTGTGAAGAGTCTTAGTGTAAGGCGAATCCTCGGGTATAGTGTAGTTAACATTCAAGATCTGAAGCTGACTGTTCTCTTCGAAGGGAGTCTCCAAGAACATAAGTTTGTACAACAAGCAACCCAATGCCTTTCAAAAACAAAATAAATAAATTTCAAAGAATAAAACGAACAAGAAAATTGAGGAGAGAGAGAGAGAGAGAGAGAGAGAGAGAGAGAGAGTACCCAAACGTCAACTTTGTGATTGATTGTTTTATGTCCATACAAGTCAAGCATCTCCGGGGCACGATACGGCACAGTGGTATACTTTTGAATGTTGTCTTCCACCCAACTTATTTCCTTCTGTGTATTGGGCGTCATGACTACAGTAGTGGCACTTCCAAAGTCACAAACTTTGCAGGTGCCGTCCTCCATTACCAACACATTCTCCACTTTCAAGTCACGATGAGCAATGGGAGGGTTTTGATTGTGCAGGTGCGCGACGGCCTCGCAGACGTCGGAGAAGATGGCAAGGACTCTGCTTTGTGAGAAGCGTTTGCCTTGTTGCAACAGCTCTGTCAATTGTTGTACCAACTCTTGGCCTTTGGTTGTTTGTTTGTTTGGAGAGCGCAGATGAGGGACCAGCTTGGAGAGTGAACGAGAGAATACAGAAGGAGAGAAAAGAAAGAGGGAAGAGAAGGAAAGAAACGAAGAAGATAAAGAGGAGAAGGAGCAAAGAGATTACCCGGACAATATTCCATAAGGATATAGATTTCGTCAAACTCGGACTGGGTGCCTTGCTTCGAGCCTGCTTTAATGGTGGCTTCGTCAATAAACTTTACAATGTTTTTGTGCGGTGGCAAGTTTTTCTGTAATACACAAAGTGAGAAAGAGACACAATAACGAAAGAGGAGATAGCGCGAAGTGAAACCATTAGATTGACTTCATGAAGAATGTTTTCAACTTCTGTTTCGCCGGATACTAACATCCGCTTCAAAGCATACAAGTTGCCTGTGCCCACTTCCTTCACCAGAAAGACAAACGAATAGCCACCTTTATAAAGAAAGAGCAAGAAAGCACAAAGAACGAAGAACGAAGACATTAGAACAGGCGAAAGAGGAGAGAGAGCGCGCGCGCGCGAGAGGGAGAGAGAGAGAGCGAGAGAGAGCGAGAGGGAGAGAGAGAGAGAGAGAGAGAGAGAGAGAGAGAGAGAGAGAGAGAGAGAGGGAGAGAGAAGAGAAAAAGTAGGGCAAGCGAAAAGGAAAGAAGAGAAGATCGGAGGGAGGAAGCAAGAGAGGGAGGGAAGAAGTGAACAAAAGTAGTAGCAGGAGAAGAAGAAGCAGAAAAAGAACAAGAACAAGAAGAACGGAAGAAGTAGAAGAATAACAAAGAAGAAGAGAGAGAGAGAGAGAGAGAGAGAGAGAGAGAGAGAAGGAGAAGAGAGGAAAAAGAAGATACAAAAAAACAAACAAAACGAACCTTCCCCCAGTTGCTTCACTATTTCTACCTTCCTGTTGCCAATCTTCAACTTCCTGCCTTGTATATTTCCCATTTTGTTTTCTCAAAAAAAAATCTGTTCGTGTTTCGTTCTTGCACTTGTAGAGGTTACATCAAACAAAAAAAAAGGATTTTAGTGGACAACCTTCTAGGGAAAAAAAAATACAATCAAATCAGATCAGATGAATTCGATATAAAAACATTAAAAAAATTTTGGGAGAAAAAAAACATAACCCGAAACTTAAAAAAAAAACGTACACTGCACTTCAAACAAAAAAAACCGATCAACAACGACAACCGGTTTATCCTCTTTCTAAACGAGGAGATATCTTCCTCCTTTCCACGCACCCCAGGCCTAGGAATAATCACTGGTCACCCCTCCCCGCAAATCTCTTCTCTCCTCCCCTCTTTTGTTTTTTTTTGTTGCTTCTCTCCCCAACTTTTTTTCTGTTATGAGTCGGGTGGTTGACAATTATTTAAATAATCTGGGACGGATGAATTCAAAGCACCAATCATAAATCATAAAGCTACAATTTGTTTTCCATAAATAGAATATGATCTAGATTGATCATGAATAATTTCGATGAATTTTTTGCTTTTCTTTGTCGCTATTTTTCGATTGTCGCGGATGCGCAGCAAGGAATTGTGTGATTTGGGAAGTTATAAAATGGTGTCTAGTAGGGGAATGGGGAGAAAAGCACGTTTATCATATGGACAGAGAAACACAGGCAGCTGCCGTGAAACATGCCGCACCACCATTCGCCAACCTAAACGGAGAAAACACGCACCGATATGAAGGCCTTGCCACGAGAGGGAGACACACCACGCCAGAGTTGTTCATGGTATTGTTTTCTTCTTTCTACGCCCTTCTTCCTGCTTGCTTACTCTATACTTCATACTCCCTCCTCCCTCCCTCCCTCCCCCTCCCTCCCTCCCTCCCTCCTCCCTCCCTCCCTCCCTCCCTCCTCCTCCTCCTCCCTCCCTCCCTCCCTCCCTCCCTCCCTCCCTCCTCCCTCCCTCCCCTCCCTCCCTCCTCCCTCCCTCCCTCCTCCTCCTCCCTCCCTCCTCCCTCCTCCCTCCCTCCCTCCCTCCTCCCTCCCTCCCTCCTCCCTCCCTCCTCCCTCCTCCCTCCCTCCCTCCTCCCTCCCTCCCTCCTCCCTCCCTCCCTCCCTCCTCCTCCCTCCCTCCCTCCTCTTCCCTCCTCCCTCCCTCCCTTCCCTCCCTCCCTCCCTCCCTCCCTCCCTCCTCCTCCTCCCCTCCCTCCCTCCTTTCCCTCCCTCCTTCCCTCCCCTCCTCCTCTCCCACCCTCTCCTCTCCCTCTCTCTCCTGTTTTTTTGATCCAACAGACCTTCACTGTCAGCTCTCGGCCCTAAGCCAACTGTTCCTGCTGCGCCTCCACCTGCAGGCGGTCCACGAAGAGTACTTATAGCACACTCCTCCTCTTTGCCCAGAATAAGTTGTTGTTTATTTGTAGGCATTAAGTTTTCAGCTATCATCAGCTCACACTCCTCCTCTTTGGCCAACATGGCAGCCATCATGCTAGTCATCCTTGGAAAGACTTTGTCAAAGCTGATGTCAAGCAAGCAGGGACATAAGTTTAGTTGAAACCTTCCATGTTTCTTTTGCAGCTTCTCAAATTCGAACGTTCCTGTTCTCATCTAACCATCATTTCACCTTTTCCTATCTTGCCTCTTGTTCGCCATTACGTTGTTGCTGAAGAAGATAGATGGTGTTTTCAAGTTTGTTGCATGCTGTAATGGATTTTCTCAACTTCTGGTCCTCTTTCAATGCCTCCTCTGCT
This sequence comes from Balamuthia mandrillaris, assembly GCA_031835245.1. Taxonomy (NCBI): domain Eukaryota; phylum Discosea; order Longamoebia; family Balamuthiidae; genus Balamuthia; species Balamuthia mandrillaris. Next base: position 9,086 of record JAVKOQ010000640.1, read on the forward strand.
TCCTGTGGGTCTATAAACAGATGGAGCCCAGGAGCTTGCTGGTGAGCTTACATGTTGATTGGACTACCTTCTTCTTTTCTTTGATAATATTGTCTTGATATAGTGTAATCAAAGATATCAACTAAGATAAGCATATTATCTTCACTAGTTCAATGGGCCTATTGTGGGTTTGTTGTTATTAAGAAGGAGAGTATGTTAGTAAAATCACTAATACATATCTCAATACTTTTTATACTCAACATCATATTCTTAAATCTTCTTTTTTTTATCTTTTAACATGTTTTGTCTGTATTAAAAAGGGTACAACAATTTTTCAAAGGACACAACAACAAATTCCTTTTATTCTGTTGCTTCCTTCTTTCTTTCTTTTTAGTTAGTTTGTTTTGTTTTGTTCACACCACACCTTTTCTTTCTTGATGCATTTATTCCTTTGTTTCCTCTTTGAATAATATGTTTTGGCCCTGTTTGTTTGTGTTATTCATCCTTTCTAACAGTTGGACACTGGTCCAAAAAGCTAGAGCTAATAGAAGGGTAAAATCAACGAATACTGTCATGAAGAACGTGTGTTGTCTGCCAACAATGTTAATGAAGGTCTCCAGAGGAAAGACTGTTGAGGCCACACTGCACCTGTGCCACTGATATCTTTTATCTTATTTATGAAAACACATAGAAAGAGGTTCCTGCAGGTATTTGTCACAACTACAATTCGTGAGGAGTCGATATTTAAAAATCTAACATTGGTTAAACTGAAACAAAAATAGATCCTAATGTTCTGGAGATTGTTGGCACAAAATGAAGGGGTCAACCAACGAGAAAACAAGAGAAAAAATCGCGTTTCAAAGCACAGGAGCAAAGGAAGGATGCAGACTAAAGTAGCAAGTTAAAGCGCGGCTCCTGCTGCAACTGGCCTGCAAAAAGTTGGTCCAAACGGACATCCAGGTGCGGAGAGAAAGGATTGACAAGGAGTGAAGGTGGGTGGGTTTGGGAGTCACTATGGCGACCCTGTGTGTGGGGAAGGAAATTCCGCACATGCTGTGAGTTCATAGCATGGTTCCTACCAGCTGCACCAGTAGCCCTGGTCAGGTGATCATTTTTCTTTTCTGTGTTCTTCGGTGGGAGTGAAAACAAGGGAGCAGAGGGAGATGGAAGAGAGGCAACAAAAAGGTGCACAGATCTGCCACAAACTAGCTGTGACTAGTTGTGTGTCTTCTTTTCTTCCAGGCTGCTGCTCTCAAGGTGGGTTTGAGGATGCGAAAGGTTTGTCCTGTGGAGCAAAGGGACAGTTGAGAGAGAGAACTGAGAGGGAGGGAAACAGTTTGCCACCAGGCAAGCACCGTTTTTCTTTCTTGGCTGTTGATTAACCCTGGACCAGACCAAAGCTTGCCAAGGCAAGCTTTATCTTCTGGGTCCTTGTGATGCAAGATGCAGGGATAGGAAGAGAAAAGGTTTTGAGATCTTGCACTTTTGAAGTGCAAGGTTTCTAGGACCTGAACGCTTGCCTTGCCTGTTGCTTCAACACATCTCTTCTTTTAGGTGGTGGTCTTAAGCAATCCCTGCTTGGAGAGAGAGATAAAGTGAAGGGTAGTGTGGTAAGGGTAGCAAAGAAAGACACCCCAGTAAGTGGGGAGTTTGTATGTGATGTGCTTTGCACAAAAAAGATCATACACACCAACAGCAAGTACACTGGTCTCTTAGTCTCTTATTGTTGTTCCCACTGCTCCTTCCTCATGGAAGGGAAAAAGGAGGGCAGCGGTGAGAGATGGAGAGAAACAAGGGTAGCTTGCAGGAAAAGAAGTCCTGGTAGGAAGTAGTTTTAGCTTCCTGTGAAAAACCTGGAACTTCTCAGGAAAATAGTGTGCAAACAAGATGGCAGGAAAAGCAGTGCTTGAGCAAAACAAGTTGTGGAAACACAAAGCTTGCTTCCAGCTCAGCACAGCAAAAAACAAACCTTCAATGCTTATTTATCTCTGGATCAAAGGATAAGAGAGCAACAAGAACCAACCTGGAATGGGATATTGTGTGCTGTCTTGCTGGAGAAACAGAGAGAAAAAAATACCACAACAAAGCAACCAAGGGCCTTACTTAGCAGTCATGACTTTTTTGGGGTTTCTGTTTTCCTTTGTTCTTTAAAGGAAGACAGAGGTGCCAAGAAAAGGACGGTAGTTACCTGATTGATCCTTATGCTTGTCTCAAAGATTAAGCCATGCATGTCTAAGTATAAGCTTTTATATGGTGAGACTGTGGATGGCTCATTAAATCAGTTATAGTTTATTTAATGGTTCCTTTATTTTTACTACTTAGATAACCGTAGTAATTCTAGAGCTAATACATGCCCAAAGTCTTGACTGGGAGTCGCAAGGCTCTCTGGAAGGGATGTATTTATTAGATAAAAAACCGATGCAGGGCGGCTTGCTGCCCTGGACCCAACGGTGATTCATAATAACTCTATTGAATTGCACCATGGCTCCCTTGTTGGGCCAGCAATGCTTCATTCAAATTTCTGCCCTATCAACTTTCAATGATAGGATAGAGGCCTACCATGGTCATAATGGGTAATGGAGAATTAGAATTCAATTCTGAAGAGGGAGCCTGAGAAATGGCTACCACTTCTAAGGAAGGCAGCAGGGGCACAAATTACCCAATCCCGACATGGGAAGGTAGTGATTGTTAGAAAGGGTGAATAACATGAATGGACAGGGCCAAAACATATTATTCAAGAGGGAACAAAGGAACAAAGAGTGTCAGGAGAGAAAGGTGTGGTGTGAACTAAACAAAACTAACTAACTAACTAAAAGAAAGAGAAAAGGAAGCAACAAAATAAAAGGAAGAAGCCTAGCGATGTGGCAGCAGGCAATTGGTCCACGTTGCAGATGTCAACAGAAAGGAAAGGAAAGGAAAGGGGCAATGGAACTAATATGTTGAGAGTAATTCTCAACATGACAATAAATAACAATACAGGTCTTGCAAAAAGACTTGTAATTGGAGGGCAAGTCTGGTGCCAGCAGCCATGGTAATTCCAGCTCCAATAGCGTATATTAAAGTTGTTGCAGTTAAAAAGCTCGTAGTTGGATCTCAGAGTGTTTTGCAGGGCTGGTCTGATGAAATAGGTGAGCACCGTCCTTCCCACTCCTCTTGTCCAGGTTCTCATCCCTGCTATTCACTTAGTGGGTGACCAAAGGTTCTGCTTCGCCCTCAGGTGGGGACAGGACTGGAGGCCCAGACCATTTGAGTGGTCAAAGCAGACAAGTTAAAACTGTCATTGAATATATTAGCATGGGATAATGGAATAAGCCTTTCTGCTTATTTTGTTGGTTTCTAAGTAGGGAGAAATAATTGATAGGAACAGTTAGGGGCATTAATATTTAATTATCAGAGGTGAAATTCTTGGATTTATGAAAGATTAACTTCTGTGAAAGCATTTGTCAAGGATGTTTTCATTAATCAAGAACAAAAGTTAGGGAATCGAAGATGATCAGATACTGTTGTAGTCTTAACCATAAACAATGCCAACCAGCAATTGGGAGACATTACACATGCTGCTCAAAAGGTAGCATGGATTACTCCCCCAGCAGCTTGTGAGAAATCTTAAGTCTTTGGATTCTGAGGGGAGTATGGTCGCAAGGCTGAAACTTAAAGGAATTGATGGAAGAGCACCACCAGGAAGAGGAGGGCATTTTTTGCATAAGGGGTCATAATCATTGTCTTTGAAGGCAGGGACAGCACAGGGGCCAAGGCCAGGAAGCACCAATAGTAGCCAATGGTACTATGCTCTGGGAAAATAACACCAACATGGATTGCATTTTGTTTTTTTTATTGGTTAAAGACACATTAGCAGTGGTCTTGTTTGCAGGCATGCATGTGTGTGTGTGTGTGTATATATGTGTATGTATGTCTGGAAGGGGTGAGTGTGGTCAGTTGTATGTCTTTGTCTGCATTGTGTATGTGCCTGTCTCATATGTCTGACCATAATGAATAACAAACTGCAACTCAGGTTGGTGTTATTTGTTTATACTTTTTTTCCTTTGTCTTGGGAGAGACTGTGATAGACAACAAAGCAAAGAGAAACATGAGCCAGCAGAAGCAGCAAACATCAAGAGGAATACATTAGCAGTGGTTAATGTACCTTTTTCTTGCCCTTGTGCACCTTTTTTTTCTTAATGTGTGTCAGCACATCCTGCTTGCTTGCTCTCTCTCTCTCTTTCTCTCTCTCTCTCTCCCTCTCTCCCTCTCTCTCTATATTTCCCTCTCTTTCTCTCTCCTTCCCTCCTTCTTCACAAACAAAGGAAGGTATCAGGATGTGCAGAATGAGGAAAAAAAAAGGATAAAAAACCTTGAATGTTGGAGAAGAAGAATTCCTCCAGCAACGGCCTGGCCTGGAGGCATTGAATCACATTTCACGATTTCTCAGCAGTCATTTGGCTGCTGTTTATTGTGCTCAATTCCACCACTAGGTGGTCCACAGTGGTGCACCATTTAAATTTGCAGTGATGGCTCACCTCATACCGCTTGTCTGGGGTGCTATTGTGTTTGTCTACACAGTTGAAACCAAAGCCCAGCCAGCATGCAAAGATGGAGAGTGTTGTCAGTTTGTTGGGAACCAGTGTGCTGCAAACATACACACACAAAAAAAAAAGAGTCTAGTACTTGGGAGAGAGGAAAAGGGGCGCAGGGAGGGAGAGAGGAGAGGGTGCAAGAGAAAGGAGGGAGGTCTATATGGCCACTTACCCAGTAGGAACAGCTCATGACATCATCCTGCAGCAATGAGGGCAATGTGATGCAGTGGAAGGTTGACCCTACAGACCTTTTTGCTGGGGTACTTGGCCTTTTGATTCTGGCCTTTGCTCTGCAGCTCTTCAATATAGGCCTCACACTGGACTCCCTCATGGTCCACCATTTGAAGAAGCCCATCTTTCCTCCATTGCTCCAGGGCTGTAGCAGCATCCGCCTGCCTGACTTTCTCAACATTGCATAGATGGTCCTCTCTCTTGCATAGCTGCTTCTTGTCTAGAATGTCCTCCACTTTCTTGAGCTGCACCTCCAGATTTCTAATTTTCTCTTCCTGTTGCTGCAGGATTCGCTCCTGATGTAGCAGTAGAAACTGAGACAGCACCGTGGAGGTCTGCAACTCTGCACATCACTCATCAATGCAAAAATAATAATGATTATCTGTTGTCTTCCCTGCCAGGCTGTTTTGATGGAGGCAGTGTAACTTCTTGCAGACTGATTGGGGTTCACAATGGAAGTTGCTGCCACTGAGAACTGAGATGCGGTTGTGGATCTCAGCCAAGGACAATGTCTTATCCTGCATTGTGCTCTGTGCTGCCTGTTGGTACAGGCACAGCAGCACATATTGGCTAATGGTATAGCTGATGGCCTTGCCTTGGTAGGGAGTCACACCAGCCAACATATGGAGCTTTGCATATAACCCAGAGCTGCAGCACCATGGGGGTAGGATGTCTGCGAGCCCACCTCTGGGATGTTGGTACACAGGGGTAGGACGGCTGCATATCTGCTCAGGGAGTCACACCGGCCAACATATGGAGCTTTGCATATAACCCAGAGCCACGGCACCATGGGGGTAGAATGTCCACGAGCCCACCTCTGGGACATTGGTGCACAGGGGTAGGACGTCTGCAAGTCCACCCCTGGGACGTTGGTGCACAGGGGTAGGATGTTTGTGAGCCCACCCCTGGGACGTTGGTGCATGGGGGTGAGTTTGTCAAGAGTGCAAAGGTACAGAAAAATCAAAACAAAGAAGAACAAGTTTTACCTCTTTAGGTGCAGGAAATCATCTAGCCAGGACGCTGGAAGGGGGTGAGCCGTCAGTGGACATGTTGGAGGGCAAAGGGGTGTGTTGGTGGAGATGCATCAGGCAGGTTAATGAGGCACAGTGCAAAGCCAACCACAAGAAGAAGCACAACACACACTCGCCCATGCGTGTTGATTTGATTTGTTTTGCGGCTGGTGGTGCTTCTTTCTGCAGCACAATATTTCATGAAAGAAAAAAGACAAAAGGGGGAAAAAAAAAGAGAGGGTTTTTTTCATCATGGCAAAACTGAAATAGTAAAAGAAAGAAAAAAAGGAGGGGTGATGGGAGGATACAAGAACTGAATTTTTGTCATGGACGGAGTTTTTGGAGTTATTCAACACGTCAGCTTATTTATTTATGGTATGTGATCGATCTAGATTATTGTCGTTTTTTGTTGTCTTTTCTTTGCAGGGGGAAAAAACGAAAAAGAAAAAAGCAAAAACCAGCAAGATGCACCAAAATCAGCAAGCGCCACTGCTGTCAAGTAATCCATGTTTTACACCTCCTTCCTCCCGCCAGCAGTTGCCAGTACTTTAACTTCCTTCTCTTGATCTCTCGCTCTCTCACACTTCTTGCACTCTTGTGCTCTTGCTCTGCACATTAATCATTAACTCACCAATGATTTACCCCAGAGCCAGCAGTTGCCGGTACTTTAACTTCCTTGCACTGCCTACAAGCAGTACATTATCTTGCTCTCTCTTGTGCTCTTGTGCCCTCATGCTCTCTCTCTCTCTCTCTCTCTCTCTCTCTCTCTCTCTCTCTCTCTCTCTCTCTCTCTCTCTTTTCCATTTTCTTTTCCTCTTGTATCCCTGCAGCTGTCTCATTTTCTGGGTACTTGGCATGGATTTGTCATTAAATTTGTGTGTTGCTTTTTCTCTCTCTCTCTCTCACTCTCTCTCTCTTTTCTTTTATGATAACTGAAGCAAACATTAAAACTGCACTCAACAGCATGCAGATTGTTACTGTGGTTCAAATAGTGGTTTGTTAATGGGGGATAAACCCTGCAGATCAAGAAAGGGACGGCACATAAGCAACTCTGGGTTTATTCATAAGAAAAGAGGTGTGGACCAAAGTGTGTGCTTTGAGTGTATCATGAGGAAAAAGGGAAAATAAAAAGGGGTGAGAGAATTTGGGGTATCCAGGGAAAGTGTTGACAGGAAGTCAAAATTTGACGCGAATTGTTGGTTTTCCAACATCACTGCCTTCCCAAAGAGAACTAACACCATTTGCAACGTTTCTTGGGGTACTTCTTCCTTCAGTAGGTGGAGATGGGTCACTGAGAACTGAAGTCCTTGGCCGCAACCCAAGAGTTGTTTAAGTCAGGGTATCCTTTCCACTTCACAAGGTAGTAACAGTCAGAAGGTGGGCTGTCATGGTTGAGGATCTTTTCCACTTCATAGTGCTTGTCTTCAAAAGGAGTATCAGGATCCACAGGCTTGAGAGCACTTGGAGGAACCTTGTCAGGGAGTATGTCACCAGTGATGTCTTGAAGAACATAGGCTCCATTATTAGTGTAGTGGTAGATGATGAAGGGACCAAGAAATTTGGGATTGGTTTTAGAGTTTGCTGAGGAGTTTTTCAGCAAGGCCAATACACATTGGCCTAACCTTAATGAACCTACACATCTCCAGAGATGAGCAGAGAGGGTGAATAGGCAGAAAGAGAGCCTCACCCACAAGTTGAGCTTTAATGCCAAATACATCCATCTAAATTCAGAAAAACATGCACTAAGAATAAACTTGTTAGAGTGCCCAAGAAACCACCTTTTCCCAAAAATTGCGATTAGAAGGAGTTTCTCCAATCCATTGTTGCCATTTTATCACAACACCACAACTCTATACATACTCTCAAACACCAACTAGCACAGAGAGGGCACAGGGCTCGAGCTCCGTTGGTAGAACTAACCTTCCGCAAGAAGAAGGCAAGCAGGCCGGTTAGCTTAGTCGGTAGAGCGTGGTGCTAATAACGCCAAGGTCATGGGTTCGATCCCCATACTGGCCATTTTTCATTTTTAATTTTTATTGCTCTCAACAACAGAGTTTTTCTGCTGCAAGACGACATGAATATATTTTTGTTGTGTTCTTTTTTTTTCTTTCCAATCCATCAATGCATATTAGTTAGTGTTACAAAAGCCACGATCCCAAGTCCTCGTACTCCTCTTCTCCCACATAGTCCTGGCCTTCATCCAAAGTCTCTTCAGCAGCATCATCGTGCTTCTTCTCTTTTCCTTTTTCTTCCTTCTCCTCTTTCTCATCGTCGGTTTGTTGGTGGCTCCACAACAACATCCACTTTTGCTCCACTTTCGGTCGAACCAACAACACGAAAAAGTACTTGACTACTGCGATGAACATCCATCCACGAAACAAAGAGAAGAGGGATGCAGAGGGCGTTGTATTGAGCAAACGTTTGCGAGTGCTGATGACGTTAAACGGGTAAGCCACAACGTGTTTCACAATGCATCCGATAAAAATCGCTCTGATGAACTGATAAAATATTCTTCTTCTCTTCATTCGTTCCTCTTCTTCATCCTTTTCGTCTTTTTCTTCATTACGTTGGTGTTGAATAACGTCGTAAATTTTGGAAGCTACGCGGAGTAACATGAGAGCCATTATAGCGTCAAAACCGGATTGAAGGAGAGTGTAGAAGAGACGTGGCAGAAAACCAGAATACAGCTTCTTTACCAATGCCAATAAGGGAGAAGGAGAAGCGGATGGGGTTGCTCTTTTTTGTTTTTGTTGAAGTTGTTTTTGTTGTTCAAGAGACATGTAGAACATGTCTTTGGCTTGAGAGAGAGTGATTTGACGTTGGACGATCATCATGAGAAACATCTTCAACATTTGAAGCCCGGTTGACCATTTCTGTTTTTTTTTTTTTTTGAAAAAAAGACCCAGTAAGAAATACCAATGAAGAGTAAGAGAGGGAACGAGAAAAATCAACGAAAAGAAAGAATTCAAAGAGGAAATGGAGATAAACAAACCATAATAGTCTTAGGAGAGATAAGAGGCTGTTGTGCAGCTTCGTTTGGTGCAATAGCCCGAGTGGCCAAGGTCAAGAATGGATATGACACAAAGCTGGCCACAGCCGAAATTACAACGTTGTAAAGCACAATCTTTGCATTCTGCAACAAACCCGACGCATTCTTCTTTGCCGACAAACGCAAATTCGTCCTTCCTCTCTTCTCTCTTCTCTCGTTGCTGTCAAGCGAAGAAGAAGGAGAAGCTGAAGATAACGACGACGACGAAGAAGAAGAAGAGAGTTGCTGCTGAGCGAGCAGGAGAACGTCAAAGTTTTGCGTCATGTCCGAGACGGGTCGAAACAACAGGTAACAAAGCGCAAAGGCCGCAAAGCGTTTCGCCCTCTGTAGCACGTCGTCCTGGGAGAGCTCAATTTTTTGTCGACGCTGCAGGTGAAAGCGGAACTCGGCCTCCTTCTCCAGGTGAAGGAACTGTTTGAGGGCGTTGAGGCTGAGGTACTTCTTGTAGAGCGGCACCGCTCGCTTCTTCCTGTGATTCATCAGCCGGAAGAGGGCGCGGTGGAGGTAGCTGAAGCAGAGGCAGTAGAGGGCCTTGGAGAGGGCGCCAGGGATCAGGCCGCGATAAAATGTGGCGAGGAGGGTGTTTCCTGGCTTCTTCCCTTCTCGCAACAACGTTTTTAAACTCTCAACTAGCCTTTTGTTGTTTGCCAACATAAGATTAGTCATTTTTTAAAATAAAAAATGAGTCATCGTTGGTCGGATTGGATTTGCGAAGAGATAAAAAAATCGTTCAAACATACCCTGCGTTGTGTAGTTGCATGTGAGTGCAGACAAGAAGGAAGGGCCATTCTCCCAAGAAGGAGAGGAGGTGGTGGCCTTGGTAAAGGGACAAGCACTGCATGGAGAGCTCCCCTCTTCTTTCCTCTTTATTGCTTTTTTGGTTTTAATTTTTCTTTAGCTGTTTGCCTATCTCATGTCCTTTTCATATAATTCCGAACTATAGATTTCGTCCTCTCTCCTGTCTTCCTTTAATTTTGAGCAGCATGGGTGCACTTTTTGTGAACCATTGCTGCAAGTGTTGTGGACGTTCTTGGTAATCTAAAAAACAAAATTGTCATGGGTTGGATTCGAATTCGTGTACAATATAAAAAAACAAGTGTTTCTCTTCTGTCTCTCTTTTACTCCGAGGCAGAGTCCTCGCTTGCAGACTCTTCGTCTTGGGTCAGGGTCAAGGCAGGATCCGTCTTGCGTCTGAAGGAAGAGCTCTTGTGCGAGGCGCTGGAAGTCGAGCTCCTCGACACCGTCAACTTCCTCTGCACCCAATCCTTCAGCTTGAATTCTCCCTTGCCGCCGTCGCTGTCTCCGCAACAGGCTCCTCGGAAGAGCTTGGCCCAATGTCTGACAATGTCCATGGACATGAAGTTGAGGAAGAGCACAAAACCCAAGCAGCAGTACCCCACGGAGCGGAGAGTCACCAGAGCATAAGTGGTGCCTCCCTCGGGTATAGTGCACTCATCGCCTGGGTAGTCCGGATCCAAGATGACATAGAGGCACGTATAATACTCCTCGTAGGCGGCTACAAGTTCGTCCTCGTTCACCAACTCGTGGAGCTGGAAGGCGAAGACGCAGACGTAGATGAGGAGAAAGGCAAAGAGGAAGCAGAGCAAGCGTATGTAGAATGCCATGAACTTGGACTTGGAGGCCGAGTCAGAGGCCTTCATGGCAAGACGGGTGACGAAGTAGAGACAGAGCAGGAAGAATATTCCGCCTACAAAGAGGAGAAGAGCTACTGGAATGGCCCAGAGACCCAGTTGATAGCCTGGCCCCGATTCCGCGGTGATGAAACAACTATTGTTTTGTTTTGCACAGGAATGAATGAGATAAAGAAAGCGAACTTCTAACTCAAAAGGAAAAGGAAGAACTGGACTACAGAAGAGCAACACTAACAAAACAGCACCAAAAGGAGAAGAAGAAATGAACGTACAAGCTTCCAGAAGAACGGAATCCGATGTGATCAGTGGCCACTGCGATGATGCTGAAGAGCAAAGGAATGCCCCATGCTACAGCGTGATAGACTCCGATGCGAATCCATTCTCTGCCTCCTTCGAACCAATGAGGAATGCTTTTGCTGAACATCATCTATGCAGTTTACGCGCCAGAAGGAACCAACAAACGAAGAAAAGAAAGGCTTGACGTCAGAAAGAAACAATCTACAAGAACGTGTGATAACAGTAAAACACAACGTACACTAAACCACATGTTGAAAGCGGTGATGGACCACCAAAACGTGCCAGACAGAAAACCAAACATCAGAATAAAACCTATGATAGTGCGTCTTATGTTAAAACTAGAGAAATGAGATAACGGAAGCAACTAGACAAAAGTTATACCTTGAGCGGAGCAAGTATCGCCTCTTACGATAAGATCTTCAGGAACAAACTCCACATCGAGATGGACGGCAGGATTCCATCCTCCATTTGCTCCTCTCTCCTGTTCGGCTTCCATATTATAATGCACTTCGGGGAAGAGCGTGGTCCCCCCATCGCACCACACTTCCTGATAGCCAGCGAAAGTAGGGAGGATCATAGCAAAAGCCGCTATATGCCCGCTGATGGCCGTCATCATGACCATGTTGGAGGGAAAGCCTCGAAGGTTGGCGTTCACCCCGTAAGATAACACCAGGAACAAACTTGAGGCCTGTTGTTGTAGACAAGAGAACGAGTGAGTCGCAAGGAAAGGAGGAGACAACTAGAAGGAAGCAAGGACAACAAAAGAGGGCACGTACCCAAGACAGCCATGCCAGGACCAACTGCAACACCTTTAAAGTGTCGTACTGCTCCTCCTCCAAACTCGGCAATGGGCATTCAAACACGCAGAACCTCTTCTCCACATCGTACACAAGCGGCTCCACGCAGTTAAGAATGACATTCTCTCTCGTCTGAGGCACTCCTTCGCAGGTGCCTTCTCCCACATAAAGCTCCTCTTTGGGGATCGTCCCCGTCTTATCGACGTTATAAACGGGATAGGTTTGGTTGGGAGAGAAGAACTCAAAGTCCGGGGAGACTCCCACGTCTGTCATGTCGCAGCTCCAAGACTCGTAGGTCGTGTTGAGAGGGCGGTAGGCCATAACGCTGAGAGAAGCTCCAAAGGCTTGCAAAAGGGGACCACACGTAGTTTCTGTAGGTTAGTCGGTTGGTGGTTGTTAGTGGTTCTGCGCTTTTTTTTCTGAGTTGAAAGTGAGAGGTTAACTTACGGGCGTGTTCGCATACAGAAGTGCAAATTCTCTTTGGAACTGGAATGACCTCTATTGTTGTTTTTGGTTTCGTTTTCAATGAGAGAAGGGAGCAGAGAAACAGAGAAGAGAGAAGCAGAGCAGCCGAGAAGCCGATAAGCAGAGTTAAGGAGAAGGGAACAAGAGAAGAAGAGGCGCAAAGAAATAAAAAAAAGCCTACCTCCGTCAACCACCTCGCAAGGCCTTAGCCATGTGGCACAAAGCAAACGCAAAAACGCCCCGAGGCATGGTCCTATGTCGAAGTCTATGCTGGGCAGCCCCAAAGAGTTGGCGTTGCCTGCAAACCTTCCCTCCATTTGTTCCATGGTTCTTCGCATGGGAAAGTCGTGAGTCCCGTTGCTGATGCCATTGGGAACCCATATCATCATGCCCTCTTTTTTTTGTTTTTTTTTTTTTTTTTTTTGTTGGTTATGTGTTGAGGGGAGGGGAGAGAGAGAGAGAAAGAGAGAGAGAAAGAGAAAGAGAAAGAGAAAGAGAAAGAGAAAGAGAGAGAGAGAGAGAGACGAGTGTGAAAAGAAACAAAACATACTTGTATATCCAAACTGTTCGCAGTGAGCGGGGGAAGCGGTCCATGGCATGCAAGTGCCTCCGTAAAGGTCCTCCTCGTCCCACTCTGTAGGGCTGTACTCCCAGGGTTCATCATCTTCCTCCTGAGCCCCCACCAACGAATGTGCAGACAAAGCAATAATAATAACACAAAGGACCAGAGAAGCCAACGAAGAGAAACACCTTGGTGTTCGTTTCATAGTTGTTCGTTTATATTGTTCCCGTTTTTCTTTACAAAAAAAAATTACAGCAGTCCGAACAAACTCCAACCAAGAGTTTGCGTTCGTTCAAACGACCTATCATAAAGATATATTGAAGTGCAGGAGTAACGGGAGCATGACGGAGGAGCAGAGACGTTCATTTCGGAACAACAGGAGG